>JAAAKM020000303.1:16927-27135 GCA_010016025.2 Alatinidae sp. Z8VKAUB7J3 | reverse complement strand
CACTTTTAAATTGAATTGCGCATTGGAACGAAACACAAAATAAACAAAAGTTGTAAGATCTGACACTTCAGCATTTTACAGAACTGTCAGTACCAATAAACTATACTTGTACAGTACAGTACAGTACAGTACAGTACAGTACAGTACAGTACAGTACAGTACATTATTGCTCTTAGATTGGGTCCCACTTGTTTCCGTGTTTTCAGAGCCTAAAGTTGTTTGCAGAAAAGAAAAGTTTTTTAAAATTTGTAGGCAAGAATCACTATATAAAGAAAACCGCACTTACTGGCCTCGGAAGTCCTCACTTGCGTCCAGTTACTTGCGGTATCCCCTTTTACTTGGGAAGTAAAAGACACAACTCGGAACTGATACAGTGTGTACGGAGTCAAATCTTTCACCGTGTAATTCCGTACGTTTGCATCTAGCTTTGTAGAAACTGTAGTTCCAGATCCCGTAAAGGGCGCTTTCCTGATGAAGAGATTGTAGAATAAAACTCTCCCATTTGGTTTCTCTGGAGCGTCCCAATAAACAAATACGGACCGTCCACCTGACAATTTCTGAACGTAAGGCGCAGGTTGGCTATCTGGAGCTGCGGACCTTGTCGCTATATTGACACTCTTGCTGGACGAGCAACCTACAGATGTACACGCGAGTAAGGTGAAATCATAGATTGTGAATGGTGAGAGTCCAGTCACTTGGTGAGATAATGCAAGACCTCGGTAATGATCAGCCCTCGATCCGCCTTTAGAAACGCTGCGTAAAATATATTCCGTTATGATACCGTTCGGAAATTGTGGTGTACGCCAATTTGCGATGACCGACCTTTCGCGGATGTCTAGAATCTCTGGGGAATAAATACCTTCTGGTTTATCGGTGAGTGTCCTATACACTACTCCACTGTCAACGCTTTTGGCAGAACCCCCTGCTGTGTACGTGACGACATAGTAGTTATAGAGTGTGTATGGCGTTAGTCCAGTATCGTTGAAACTCTGCTGTGTTCCATTGTAGACCACAGTGTTGTTGCGATATAGAACATAGCGCAGAATCATGCCATTGGGGTTATCTGGTTTTCTCCAGACGATTGAAAATCCACGTGATCCCATGTTTGTAACTCGTGGTGGGCTCTGTTGTGATGGTGCTAAAGCATGGGGGATAAATACATATTAATAAACATTTCGTTTCGTCATATGTTATATTTATTTTTTGAAAACAAAAATTTCCAAAGACACGGAAGAAAGCTTCCGGAGCACCTCAGGGTGGGCTGCAAGATGGTACACGTCAAAAGAACTCTTTGCGCTGCTCATAAAAACGAGAATGTGAAGACAAATGAGAAAAAGAACGCGAATGAGAAAAGGAATGAAAATAAGAAGAAAAAGAGAACAAAAATGAAAATGAGGACAAAAATGAGGATAAAACAAAAACGAAAACGATATTGAAAAACGGTTTTCTAAGAATTAAGAATAAGCGGAGTCATTAAGCAACCGTACAGAAGTACGTTTGCATTTTGACGGACTGTTGTGGCTTTCAAGAAATATTCCTTTCCATGAAAGAAAGTGAGATAATCAAAACAAACGGTGCTACAGCATACCATTGATTCAGACCTGACGTAACAAAACAATATACACACAATCACGTTTTTCACCGCAGCCCAATGGAAAAAAGCAATTATTCGAGTTCCAGAAAATCATCATCATCAACATCAAGTCACGAACATCATCATTGTTGTAATCATCATTATAATCCCTTATCACAACCACCACTACAATCATCATTACCATCATCATCATCACACTTATTACCACCACCATCATTACCATTATTAAATACAATGATCGATTAAGTTTTACATTGAAAACGTACGTGACCTCAATTGTCGTATACGTACCTCCACTGCAACCATAAGGATTACTGCTGTCTAGATTAGACGTTCCCGGTGTGCATGTGTTACACTTATTACCTGCAACATTAGCCTTGCATCGCAAGCATCGTCCAGATGAGTCGCACTCCGGGCCAACGGAGCCTGCTGTCAAACAGCCACATGGGGAACACCTTCAACGATAAAATTTACTTTAATTTCCTATTCAATCTTTCTTTTGGAGTTTTCAAGAAAATATACTAAAAATACTAAAAAAGGGATGGATAAATGTGCGATTCTAACCCACCGTCCAATTATTACCTCCTCAAGAGAGACCCCGCCCCACCGATTACCAATTCACTGATTTCGCACATTGTTAAACATATTTCATAACAAACCTCGACTCGGCATATATGACGCTTACCAGAAAAACCTCGATACTGAAATATCCCCAAGAAATCAAGCCTCGATCATCTTCATTGCGAGTCCAATATGCTACAATGGTACAACAGTCCCTTGCCATTGACAGAGAAATTAGTATATCACTGTATTCATTGACATCAGTATCTAGAAAGAAGAAGTTATATATTTACCTCCCGTTACTAAATCCAAAGAATCCAGGAAGACAACTCGCACATCGTTTCCCTCCAACGCCTCTACCACTTTTGCAAGTACAGAAACCTGTGGTGTTGCAATTCTGGCTTTGCGAACCAGATGGGTTGCACTGGCAGGGAACACACCCCGGTCCATTAGGATTCCAATAGTAACCAACCGAACATGCGTCACATTTTAGACCAATTACATTTGATATACAACTGCACTTTCCATCACTGGAGCAGGGCAATAATTCTACAACATAAAAAAAAGAGAACTTGTAGGGGCAGTTAAATGTTACAAAGAGATGACAAATTAATCGTACATGAAAACCAAAGCAATGAGATTTGCTCGCAAAAATTCATGTTCGGGTAAACATTTGTAATTTGGGGTGTGTTGGGACCAGAGCGGAAATCTCTCGCTAGTTTACAAATGTTGGAAACCTAGAATAATCTGCGGAACACTTTGCAGCAGATCAATGATAAAAGTATCTAATTTCTCATTTAATAATCTCATTGTGAAAATATCCGCTAACATTTTTGAACAACTTAACAACTGGATGTCTTTTCATTTATCAAACCCCATTTCGTACGTTAATTGAAGCCATTTTTACACTGAGCTGTACGATTTCTCTTCAAATCTTCCGCGAGGGGATAGAAAGGAGATAATCACCTCAGGACTTACAAGGAAGCAACCACTATTATTCTTTAAGTGAAAGGATATCTAAACCGTGACAATGACTTTGCTTGGCAATCAATGAACTGCGCTTCGATACCCACTCCCTCACCTCTCCCCACACACATGAGTGACATTGTTCACTCTCCCACATTCATCATGCTAATTAGGTACTCAACGTTTGCCTCCGATTTCAGTCTACAATATTGATATTCGCAAATACGACGTCATCCAAAAGCCAAATATACTCTCCGGACCATTAAATATCTTTCAACGTCAGGCATGCCCTCTTTTCTACCTGTTATCAATTTAATTTAGATA
Organism: Alatinidae sp. Z8VKAUB7J3; assembly: GCA_010016025.2. Taxonomy (NCBI): domain Eukaryota; kingdom Metazoa; phylum Cnidaria; class Cubozoa; order Carybdeida; family Alatinidae; species Alatinidae sp. Z8VKAUB7J3. The sequence goes on along the minus strand of JAAAKM020000303.1, from coordinate 23,690 downwards.
TACATACCACATTAATTTCACAAATTAACGTTTCCTACATCTATTATTATATATTATTTAAATGGTTATAATGGTACGTAACAAACATGAGGGTTCTTGTTAAAGATTTGCATGACCGATTTTTGAGTAAGGATAGAGCACCAACGGTAATTATTTTACGGTACAATTCTATCCAAGTGTCAACTTGAGGTTTCTCTTGTCCATTTAGAAATATTACTACACCTGTTGTTTACAGAGAGGCACTATGAATCTTTAAATACCCCCATCCAAGTCTTATAAGGGAATATCCTACAGTTTACAAAGATCTGTGTTTCTTAGCATACAGCAGGACCTTCTAATGGCAGTCCTATGATGCCCTGATCACGAACAAATGCTATGAATTAACAACAAAGGACTTAGCAGCTTAGCGATACACTCAGATTTTAGGATGCCTAAAACTTCTTTATATTAGGGGACTCACATTCCTTCAATGTCTGACATTTTAAACTCAGGCGATTTTATGCCTCACAGTCCTTGTTGTACACAATGACAAAGCTAACACCTGAAGTAACCATGAAATTCGACGAAAGTGACACCATATATAATGGCTTTCTTTGACTTTAACATCAATCTAATTGTGAAAGCCATCTACAGGGCTACTGAATAACATCTGTAAATATTTACATGCTATTTTGCCCTTCGGAACAATACTCTAGGTTAGGCAAACTAGTTTTCGAATGCTGTCCAACATAGAATTATTGAGGCGATTCAACGGATCAAAAGGGGGCCTAAAAAGCAAAATGAACGCACCACCTATTTGATGCGAATCTCCTGTACAGGTACAATGGCTTTGGTTAGGGCCAATTTCTCTCAAGAAGAAGATCTGGTTCATGGGCTCATACTTCTTTGCTATAGTGTGCGTAATGGTAAATTACCGTATTTTATATCAAATCACAATGTTCGTCATCGCTTCTTATACACCTAACTTGGACAGGTGGCGTGGCAGCATACGTCGCTCGGGCAGATATCATAGTAGACGAGAAGGAACACAGTGCTTCCAGTGCCGCCCTTTAGTATCAAAACAACATCACAAGTCTTTTATCAAATACTGTATTTAATACGAGAGGGGGGCACATGATGATTGCGGTGAACATCCGTGGAGGCTTAATTTGTTTCCACTTCCTTTATTAACACTCAAATAAGTCATTTAATCCTGAAAATAATCGTCAAAAGTCACATTCACGCTAAACCTTCCCAAAATTTTTAAGAGGAACTTCATAGAGTCATCTGATTAACTTACATCGTCAAAATAACGAAGACACACACGTTAAAAGATGCTTTCTGGTTATAATAACCCAGCTGCTCTAGAAAACCGCCACCTCTGGTATGATGGAGATGCATTTTAGAGTACAAATTTTGACAATTAAAGGGAATAAATTCAGAAGGCTTAATATCATCTATAGTTTGGTTATCGCGTTTCTACTTGGTAGTTACGATTCGTTATATTTCACGTCTTATAGCTATTACAGTACATACACTCATCCTAACAATTGACCTTGGCTCCAAGCTCAAACGTGAGCCCTAGAAACTTTGATTTTCCCCTGTTAACAACAATGGCCGGTTATGGGCCTGGCAGCTAAACCAAACATAAACATTGGTTAAAGATTCAGGTTCCAATCGTCTAAAACAGGCTTCTTGCTGCACCTCATTTTGGGCATGGCTTCGACCCTTAGGTATGAGGCTTCACGTTTTCTTATAAGCATAGTAAGCATACTGAAATGTAAACTTAAAAGTCAGCGAGATACCACCAAACTTGGAATTGTACTTCCCATAAAAATATACTTCTAATCTTAAAACCTCCGTTTTGACAAGATCAGTATCCAGTATCTTGTTGTAATGGACGCTGACTTGTCCAAAAACACAAGCCATTTAGGCAGTCCAATTTCTGATTGGCTCCTTCAAAGTACTGTTGGGTATACTCTTTCACACATTCTATTTCGGTCATTCTGACGTTAGTACTCTGAGGAATGTCAGACGAAAAAAGCTTTTCAGTACACAATGTTTGCGCTATTTCGTGCAATATTCTTGTTTTGTACCACAAACAAACTATTTGATTAGTATCCAGTAAGGCATGCAGCATTATACTCTCCAGTTGGACCACACTCAAGTTATGTCAACACCTCTTGCCCTTTCAACTTTTATCTGACCCCTATGTGTCACCAAAGACAGCATGATGGCAACGCACTTGAGCTACGATGCAAGATCCAAGTGTTATGGTTGCAGTTCCGGCGTATAATCAAAATAGAGATATAGCTCTTGTAACTCCGTTCCTCGCTTGAAACGTACGTGTTTCCGTTTCGTAGCCAAGTGGTGCCTAAACAAAACTATATCTACAACAAAGTTATTTTACTACCAGAAAGGTAAGGTTAAGATACCCCCTGTTAGCTAATTATGGCAAACAGAATTCACCCCTTAGTCTTATTAATCTTATCCATAAAAACTGAGTTGACCCTTATTCATTCTGCTGAGCGGATTAATCATAGGCCACACCAAACAAAAAGCTATCAACTCTTGTCGTCAACTGGGATTCAAGAACTAAGTACTTTTTATACCTCAGTTTTATCAAAACCGATTAAAATACTATATCCTTTGGCAAATTATTTACAAAATTGCCATTCGACAAAAGATAAAACCAATGCAAAGAAAATAACGCGCAAATGACATCCTCGACTGTAGAGAGTCTTCCTTCTATCATATCTAGAAGTGTTTAACATACCTGGCTTTGTAGTGTCTCCACCAACGGTACCCTTTGGATTGCAACTGCAGCGAGTGCACCCTTTTTCATTACTTTGACTCAAGTTAAATGTTCCTGTAGTACATAGGTTACACTGCTGTCCACGCACAAGTTCTTTACAAGTGCAGGTTCCATTGCCTTGGTTACAACTTAAAGATCCTCCGACGGTCCCTTTGATGTCACAATTACATGCAAGGCAACCAGTTGATAAGGATTTTGATAATCCGTAGTACCCATCTTTGCATCTATTGCACGATATTGTAGTCGTATGCTCTTTACATTTACACTGACCATTCTGTTTGTTGCATACAGATAAAAAGGCTGAAAAAGAGGAAAGCAAGTAATAATCATGACATGCTTTGGACCATTCTATTTCTTTAACGATCGACAAGGTTACCGAATTAGGATAATCAGTATAGAATATCACATGAACTAGTACAAACAATTACAGCTGAAGAGGTAATGCTGGTGTTTAGAATTCACACATGTGGATAAGATCAGTTGAACATTATTTATCTGCCAGCCACTTGAATTCAAGTCACTTTTACCTAGCATCTCAGACTTGCTTAAAGAAACGCTGTCAGATCTACCTATCGGCGATGGGAGTAGTAGGAAGACACATGTGATCCAGAATTAAGTTCAAGATTTTAAACGTTTACACCAAGATGTCAAGCATATTGTTCAGAGCTATCACAGCAGGACTAGGACAAAAATAATAGAAATAAAACGAATATGCAGTGCCTCTTAACGTAAGACCGCTTCTATGTCTCTAGGAAAACTCCTTTTAATTAATTGCTTGTTCTCCAGATTTTATTCAGGCCTTGAGAGAGCTCCATCGCTAATAGCCCAAAATTTTGTACTTACCAGGATCTGTTCCCTTGTCATCACAGCCGCAGGACTGGCATCCATTCCTGTCCAATCCATAGAAGCCATCTTTGCAAGTGTCGCATCGCCGACCTGTAGTAGTTGATTTGCAGACACATTGCCCCGAATTAATGTTGCATGACGATCCTTGTGCACCCCAAGTGTTGCAGCTGCAAGGAGAACACCCCTCCACCTTTGAGGCAGAGAGCCCGAAGTATCCAACCTTGCATTTTGTACACTTGACAGTAGTTTCGTCAACGTTTGTCTTGCAGTTACATTGACCGGTAGACAGATGGCATTTAATACTTCCACTTTGCGTTCCTTGTGTGTTACAGTTGCAAGGCTCACAACCAGCTGAATTGCCAGCGGTAACATTGAAGTAACCGTCATTACATTCCATACATGTTCGACCGGTAGCGTGCTGTTTGCATTGGCATTGGCCAGCCAAGACGCCAGTTACACTGTCGTCCTAAAGAAATAATAAGAAAAATATTCAAAGTATTGACGTTTGCATAGGTGATTGTTGCAGGGGTGTGCGGGTGTCTGCCCCCCTTAAAGTCACACAAAACATGTCAACATGCCACTATATGGGGCGTTAACAACCTTAACTGCTCGCACAACATTATGCTAGTGTACGTCTTCTCACTGAACTGTCTTTCTCTTTCTTGCTAATATCGCTTTATATCGCTAATCAGGAGTAAATGGGCTTGGTGGGTGTTGCTCACATGGTTCGTCTTGCTGCTGGCTATCTGACAGTCGTCGCCCTCTCATCCTAGTTGAAACTTTATAAAATACACACTAAGCAACGGTCTGCTCTAGTGCACTTACCTTCTGACAATCAAACTGGCCCGGGACAACGCCGGGACTTACACAAGCACACTGGGCGCAAACATCGGCAGCATTTTTTGCTTTTCCTTTAGGGCGATAAAATAAAGGTTTACATCGATCACAGAAACGCCCAGTCGTCTGATGTTTACATTTGTTGCAAACTCCACCTCCTAATGATGTTCTGTCTTCAGGATTCGGGTCCAGCTTACTCTCGTAGTTGCAACTATCTGCATGGTCATAGCACTGGCATTTCTTGCATGGAAACGCATTTAGGATGATTCCTCTTTTGAAAGGTTTGTCTCTATACAAGGGCTTGCACTGCTGGCACTGAAACAGATAGGAAAGACACCTTATATAATCGACGGCACAGTAACACGAAGACGTTAACACAGGCATCTCACTTATCCCACATCACATATGCGCTTGCTTAACACCCTCCCACAACAATAACGTATCCACATTTTTCAATAGATTCCATTGCCGTGCTAGTCGCTTCTCTGGCACTCTCTTATCAGAGTCCCCTGCTTAGCAATGTGGTATCCCCTTAAAGTCATTTAGGTACTCAATTGGTCCTTCGGTAAAACCTCACCGGCCTGGAACTTCTGCTGTTCATACTAAGCGTACTTTTGGCGTAGCGGCAAGTAAAAGCCATAACACAAGGATCTGGGTTCAACGGTCGCCTAAAAATATTGTAGATATTGTATTGTATTCCTAATCGCTTCTCCATACTTAGGTACTCAATACTCAGGCCACTAAACTGAGGTAGTTTATGATGTTCTCAATCCAATGAATCAATGGGATGTTCTTTCGCAGCACAGTCTTTTCAGCAAATAACGGAGCCGTTTGCTATCTTGGAAATGGAAGCCATCGTTCTTATCTCTTGATACTGATTTGCACTCCTACGGACGAGGATTTGCCCGAAACCAAAGATGTCTTCTATAATAACCTGAACAGTAATAACACTTGTCTGAGTTCTACAACAAGCTTAATCCTACTTTAACTAATATCAATCCAGACATAACTTAACTTCAGCTTGTATAAATAAATGCAAACCGACAGACCTTAACAGGAAGACGTTGCAAAGCTGTTTGGCGATTGAAAAAACAATAAAGCTGTTGGTCCAGGTCAGGAGCTGACAGAATCTTGCGAGGTAGGTTCTAAAACGACGGTAAAACTGTTCTATCAGTTAATCAACAGAATTTTGTAAAGGTTCGAACTCCCAACTCATCTTAACGAAGCAGATTTGTTGTTCCGAAGGTCACTATGAAGGGCACACGTAACTAATTAAATCCATTCCCCATTTTGGTTAAAGTACTGGAGTTGTATTATCAAATACCTTAAAACAAACACTCATTGCACAAACAAATCAGTGCACGTAGTGGATGTTGATTCAAAGACAAATTTTTCTGTACCTTTCAGAACCACAACCGATGTTCCTTCAATTGATTTTGCAGTTATATTTAGTGCTCCGCGCAGATATACCACCTGGAAGGTTTAATAGCAGATGACCAGTCCACGAAAACTGCTACTTGCTTCCTCCTTTGAGCATGTCTACATCAAAACTTCATCATCATCATCGGTGTACCACAAGGTTGCATGTCTGACTACCTTTAACATACGGGATTGCATAACGCGCTCAGTCTACGATGTTTAATATCTCGATTACGTCAACGACCCTGCTCAGCTAGCTGAGTCGGAACAGCAAATCTTGACTCTAACAGAGATAGCTTTGTTCTGCTCCCCGTGAGCTTGGTTTGCAAATTAGTGCTCCAATGACAAAGATTCAGATGCAGTGCACCTAACATCAAAAGTTGTGAAAAAACGCTTGAATATGTCAATGTCTTTGTGTTCTTTGCCTTACTGGCCACAGGATCAAACAGATTATGCCATTTCCGCAATCGTAAAGGCTTATATAATATTCGGCACGTTGGTACACCGTTCGTGTTGCAGGGCGGTAATGTCATTTGGAACAAAGGTGCGAGGCGTCAATACTTCAGTCATGTCAATTGGAACGATGTGTTGCGGTCTATCCACCATTCAAGAGCACATTCGATCAGCCAGATTAACGTTCCTTGGTCATCTGTGTCGGATTGATAGAGCCTGTTTTCCGAGAAGTTTCGCAATGGAAGACAACGAGAAAACTGCATGAAACACCCCAAAGAAGCAATGCAAAAACAAGGCAATAACGGCTGCCTAAGCCCTGCATTTTAAACCCCTAGCTAATGACATTGAAAGTGCGCAGAATTGACCGTACAGAGGCATTTACAGTGTGATTTGGCGAGGGCTGCTACATGTGAA
>JAAAKM020000303.1:0-12177 GCA_010016025.2 Alatinidae sp. Z8VKAUB7J3 | reverse complement strand
TTAGACAGCATTGTAACGAATATTTCATTGCAACTAGGTTTCAATAATGAAATATGTGAAGAAAAGAAGAAAAGAAGAAAAGAAGGAAGGAAAGATACATTACCTGTAATTTTTCATATACCAAGTCTATTGTGATGGTAGCATTTTCTACCAAGCCTGATATCCAATGTGTCAACTGTTGATGATCAACAGAGTACTCTATTGGATGTGAGAATTCACTTAACCTCCTTGCTAGCTGAGACGAATCTCCTTGATTTTGCATACAGAAGAATGGATCCACTGGAGATATCCTTGGATGTGACGGAGGACATCTACAATCCGTGTAACCGTAAACTTTGGGGAGAATTCCATTCATAGCTTCTTGTACTTCTCTACAAGGTAATAAAAGTCAAACATATATAATCATTTTAGAAAGAGCAAGAAAAATGTTCTTGCAATAGACAATAGATAATTTTTTCGTTTGATTGAGATTTGCGCATTTATGCTATAATCGTGCAAAGATACATGCAATACTCATTGCCTGCATGATGATATACTGACGTGGCACATTCAGTTCCCCAAAGTATATTGCATAAGAAAACTGATATCACTGTATTATAAAAGCAAGTCACATCAATGTAAGTAGAATCTCTTAAGTGATAGACGGGCAGTGCTAAGAGTTTATTTAAACGTTTTCGTAATACACTGATCACAGCAATCGTATGGAGTGAGAGCTTTTACGATGCATTTATAGGAATCAAGAAGATCAAAGTTGTAGAAAATAAGAGTCATGGAAGCAACACTTTTCCTGCCACCCGTGTTATCACAAAGGCGTAAATTGTAAACAAATTCTTTTTGTCGACAGACTATCGACTTGTTTGTTTTAATAAATGCTGCTTCTAAAACGGCAAGAAGGCGAGAAGATCGGGCTTTGGCTAATATCCTAAACGAACCCTCTTGATATTTGTCAGAACATGATGGGTTATCAAGCAAATGATGTCCTATTGCCAAGTCTCTTTTGGGGTCTGTTGACTTGGCTTTGTTTGCTTTACTGCGTCTACTAACGAAAGCCCGGCACATGTTGCATGATTCTGTCCTGTAACGTCTGCGACGTACTGCCTATCTATTCACTCGCACAGCGACACGTGAATTTACAAACTAATGAACTTTTATGTGTGACAGGTAGAACGCCTTTTGGGGCAACAGGCCGCAACTTTTGGATGGAATAAACAACACGTGGTTGTACCGTGTGGGAACTGCTGGTCACAGAATCATTCCCTATCTACGGTAGCCGAAAATATACTAGGCACTTCATCCTGCCACAGTTTGGGTCAGAAGAAAACTTGGATAGAAATGACAATGTTGATTACATTTTTTTGGTTGCCGTTTTCTAGAAAATGGTTTAAATTTAATTTAAATGGTTAATTCTTTTCATCTTGTAGCTTTAGAAGCTGCATTAATCAAAACAAAGAAGCCAGTGCTCTGTCGACAAAAAGAATTTGTTTACAGTTTACGCCTTTTTCAATAACACCAGTGACAGAAAAGGTTTCGCTTTTGTGACTATTATTTCTACGACTTGTTTTGGTCTGCTTGTTTCCTATAAATTTATCATTAAAAAGATTTCTCCCTTCACTCCATACGATTGGTGCAAACGTTCAGCGAAACGAATCGTCAGCGTATGGTGCAAACGTTCAGCGAAATGAATCGTCCCTATATATTTACCTATAGTATAGTATGGTACGGTGCTAGCCTTAGAACAACCAACAATCTTGCCATGATAACCATAAAAACGGTAACATTGGTCAACTCTTATGTAGAACTGAAGTTCACAATAAAACATGTTACTTTGAAAAGCTGCAGACATAAGAGGAAAGGTGGACAAATTTGACCGACGTGGTTTTACTGAGCCTGTAATGCACATCTTTGATTTAGAAAGACATCATTGAGCATTTTCAAGGTATGAAAACACATGAATCGTGGACACATAACTATAACACAGAGTATTCCTACCTGTTTGTCAACCCTCTACTATAATATTTGATATCTTGCATTAACCCCACATATTGTGCACTGCCTATAATAAAATAATGCGAAGAGAAAAAATCAAAGAAACATCAAAAAGTGAACATTATTTTTATATTTAAGTTATCTCCCTCCACGTTTCCTTGTCATCCCATGTCTAAAGCACACATCTAACTGAGGATAGAGGGGGATACACCTTTGGCTTTTGTGCCATTTTCCCCTAATAAAGAGTTGACTTTGCCTTTTTACACCAACTTCCCCTTTGTGCCCCCTTGTGAACTTCCATACAACATTGACCCGACTATCCGGTTTACTGAAGTGACTCGCAAATGTAATGCATGGAATTGACGTCATAGCCCCACCCCAACCCAAAACGCCCCCTATTTTAATATATATAGCATTTATTTCCATTTTATCCTTATTAGAAGTCAATTATAAGCATGATCCTAATGTATCCTTGGTACGCTCCTTGCCTTTTTCCCATCATTGAACTTCGGAAATACTTAGTGTAACTTAAGCAAACATTTGCAGACAGAAGTAGAGCCAAATATTATCTGTGCATAACCTGTTCATATTTTATTATGACAATTAGGTTAGTAAATTAATCCTACTTAGGGTTAGCTTTATCTGAGTTACAAGGGTGTGTATGTTAGGAGGCACTTAAATCTTTAAACTGTCATAACGTTCTCAAATCTCAAGATTTTAATCTGACTTTTTCTTGCAATCTTCGTCAACTATTCATTGGCGTCAAACTATGGCGTCAAAACGTCAAATTTTTGTTTAATTTTGAGAATTCCTGAGAAAAACAGGTCACTGTGTTTAAAATCAGAAAACTTTGAAAATCCAAAATTTTGAAAATCGACTCAAGATTTGTCTCTGTATATGGCATTACGTAAACCTGCTTAGGCAATCACTGTTAAATGAGAGCTTTTAGTACTTTTAAAAGTAGAAAAATACAAACCTGGATTTGACTAAGAGTCTTTCTTTCGCGGAAAAAAACCCATAAGAAAGTCAAAGGAATAATCCACTGGTGTTTGCTAAAAACATTTTATTGGCAGCCATTGATTAGGACAAAGTTTGACAAGCAAAAATTAAATAATTGCTTTGTGACACAGTTGCAAAAGGTGTGAAAAATATTTATTTGACCTATTTCCTATTTTTGGCAATTCACCTCCTGTTTCAACACATAACTTTCTATAAACTTTACCTTACATGGGGTTTTTGGCTCTTCTCATACAATGGGGAGGAGGGGGCTAGTAGGCCCGCAGCATTTTGACACACTATAACTTTATATCAGCTAATGCTACTAACATGTTTGGCACGTTTATAGTCAATTTTGTGTGAATGACGTCATTTATGGCTATGAAATGGTGTGCTATATTCAAGAAATTTCAAAAATTTGCAAAAGGGCCTTAAAATATACTTTTTGAATTACTTTTTGATTTTTTAAGGGCTTTTAGTATCTTTAGGTTATTTCTGCATGTAGGCCCTATACGTTGTATTTCGGCAAGATATTTCAAGATTTTGAGAAAACTATTTTCTGAAAGGTATGAGTTTTGAAACTACTGAAATGGTTTCTTACTTATAATCCACTGGTTTTTAACTATTTTGAGCATCATGACTATAAAATATCCTCCAAATATCAAAAATATAACTCTTAATTCACTGTTGGTACAAAATGCATCTAAAAATGTTATTTTCTTATAATTATTTTGCATATATTGTTATGTAAGGTTCTCTAGCGAACTTATTGCACAGCATATTTTTTCATTTTCAAATTTCAACAAATTTTGTATTTGTCACTTATCACACTTCAGAATACGAAATCATCTGTACAAATTCAGGAAATAAAATCTAAGCTTAAAGATATAATAATTATGTTTTTCAAAGAAAAGTAACAAAATTGAAAGGTAAAAAACTCCACTAAAGGTCAACAAAATGCAAATATCGCAAAATTTGTAAAAATTTCAAAAAAATTTATTTATCATAAGAATTCTCGGTAAAATTTAGGAGAAGTCACAAAATTCCATGTCAATCTGGCCAGGCTTTAAAAAGTTATGAGCTAAAATGTGTAGCCGTGGGCCTACTAGCCCCCCCCCCCCCTCCGTGTAAGGTAGGGTTAAACATTTATTATTAACTAAATCATGCAAATTTAGAGTATATGATATATCATGTGGTCTACTTTATAAAAAAAACTTTATCTTCATACAAATTTCATGCTAAAACCTTCAGGTTTAGAAAAATTACATTTTTAACATAAATATCTAGTAAGCCTATGCAAAGAACAATGTCATGACTATAAAACAAATTCCATTCTTGAATATTATTTTACAAAAAGATGTGTCAATAAATTTCAGGATCACAGCTCCAAAACACAAATTGCTATTGAGTTATGAATATTTTTCCTTACATCACCCTATGTAGCAGGGGGGGGGGGGCTAGTAGGCCCATGGCTATGAAAACAGTTTCATAACTTTTGAATGACCCCTTCTAATTTGTTGAAACTGTCTGACATTTCTTGTCAGACGTTTTTTATCTAACAAACATTTGTTAAAGGAAATTGGTGGTCACTGCCCATGATATGGTCATGTGACCCTGATAAAAAGCTTGATCATAAATATACGGTGAAAGTTTTCAAAGGGCTTTAACACAAGAGATATTTAATGAGTTTGACAAATTTCTGTAGAATGATGTAAAATGAAATTCTAAATACATTTTAAATGCATTTATGCTAATTAAGGGGTAATTAACACTAATGAGTGGTAATTATTATTTTTAAGATGTCATATTTTGACTCCTAACTTTTTAATTAGTCTGTACATAAAAATCAAACAAAACCATCCAAAATATATAAATAATGCTAAGTGGCATTCAAAATAGGTATAACCATATGTGATTATCAAAAAAAATTCATTCCTTCAATAATAATAACCATATTCTGTTCGAAGTTGCTTAGCTGCAATCATTGAGACTTCTTGTCTTCACAATTGTTTCTGATGCTTGTCATGAATATATGTGTGTGTGTCCCGGTTTTGGAATAGCATATTATTCTAATATGGCCAATATCAGGCTCATAAAAGCTTTTGAGATAACTCTTTGCTGCCTTCAATACATCAAACAGCCTAGGTAACAACTTGTATTCCATTCGCATCAGAAATTTAGCAAACCTTTTTGACTTGGCTACCTTGCCATATAATACTAGTAAAAACACATCTTTTACCAAAGATTTCACCATCAAAATTGATATACAGTGTGAAGGCAGAGGGGTGAGTTAGAACATCATCTCTTTATGACAGACTAGGTATACCACCCATTGATTCAGTTACTAGACAGTACACACTCCACCAGGCCAGTCATGTACACAGGCGTACCTCCAAAACAAAACAGAGTCAGCACACCAAAGTAAACAACAGTATCAGCAAAGGATGCCCAAGGAAGACATAGAGTAAGAAAATCAGGGAGGATTCATGTGCCTGGAACCTGACCATAGACATGGTGGATAATAGGAACACATGGAGAGACAGGGCAAGTGAAGCCAGCAGATTATCCAACACCTTGAAAAGGGTCCAAAAAATTAGAACAAACAGCACTTATAAATGTTCATGCACCAATATACACAAGATACATATATACAAATTTTTACAGAAAATAGTAGTGCCACTCACCATCAGCATGTCTTCCAATGAGTGTATCTACCTTTTTATCATCTATAATGCCTACCAATTTCATAGACCTCTGCAGCACACCATCAACAAAAATTGCAAAGTCTTGTGAAAAGACTACTAAAGCAATATGATACCATTTATTCCACTTGTAGTTGACATTTAGCAGTGTTAAATTCCTCCTCAGTTGAGGGGCATCTCTAGTTGTATAGTGAAAGATAAACTCATTTTGTGTTACAACTAATGAGTATGCTGCACCTTTTTGAATAACAGACCTGAAATACAAAACAAAGTGTGATAATCACTGACATACTGGGGGAGGCATTATGTCATTCAATTCCTTGACAAGAAAAGGAAAGGTTACAAGTATAACTTGGCAATAGAAAGCAAACTACATATGTAAAAAAGGTGTCACTTAAGATGACTCTCTTGTTCAATTGTCCCTTTTCAAAAACCTTGTCCCATTTACTGATTGGTCCAATTTATATAACATATAATTCTCAAAGAGTGGAGCATTACCACAATAGCATCAGGCCATCGGGCTCAAAAACTAAGGTGGAGATTTTTAGTCTCAATCTTTCGCAAATTCTCCCCCAGTCAGTGGGTACAGGGAAATTAATTAATTAATATTTATTGTGATATATTATATATATATAAGTTTGGAGCTTGCATATATTGATAAAGAAAAGAGTTCACATGAAGGATACTCTAACAACTTTACTGAATATATATTGTATATATATATATATATCTATAGACACTATGAGGAAATATTTGTGATATGCAACAGAGTTTAGCATATCATAAGAACTTCTGTTATTCCAAACTGGCCTCTATGAAACTTCCTCTTCAAATGTTACGATTTCATGTGCAATTTGTTTAATTTTACATATGTACATTAGCCACTGGACAACAGTAATTTAGCCTGCACCAATTCCAATTATTGGTGTGCAATCATGAAATGCATTTTTCTAATGATTAAAAAGCCTTAAATATCATATAGGCCTACTTTGCAATACTAAATAAAATACACAAATATATATAGCATTTATATGTTAGAACTTATCTCATTAGGGTTAGATGTACATATTTTATCTAGAAACTTTTGAAATTCTTGAAGAATGATCTTTTCCAATTTGTATCTATATCTGAAATAATAATTGACCCATAATAATAAAAGTATATAATATCCAGAAGATTTTCCGTAGACTCCGGATGGTGATGTGACTGGTGATTAAAATATTAGTATGCAAATTGTAGCTAACACAGAGGCCCACACAGAACTGTTGTCAAAACATAGTGCTGTGTTGCAATACAGTTTACATTCATTATTAATGGGTATCATACACAAACTTTCCCATTTCAATAACGTTGGAGATTGCCTGAAATATCTTAAAATATAATACAAAAGATTCCTCTATAGACTAGTAGAACAACTATAACGTTTGAAATCTTGTGAAAATGCCTAAGTCCTGCTGAAATGCAAGTTGTCTCTCAGTAAGCTCAAGCAGATTAAGGATTTTGAAACAAACAATTACCTGCATTTTTGTTTATTTGACACATCTCTCACCCAAATGAAATTTGGCATGCCACAATAAAGAACTTGCATCAAAAGCATCTAAAAATTATGTCACGTCTTCAAATGGTAATCGCAGGCTTAACATCAGCTCAGTAACGTTTATCAATCTCAACACAAGAGAAGGGCAATAATATATATATCTTAATTTCAATATTATCCTATGGGGTACTAAGGTGATAGTAACATTTTTGTATTTTAAGGTAAAAAAGTGGACTTCACATAACATTTGTTCCTTTCAAATACGTAAGTCGGCTGTAGCTTATGTTGTTTTGGTGTACGTATACGACTTCCGAAATGATGCTTTGCTGATTATTTTTTAAAGGTACCTCGTGTTCATCGTTGTTTTCTTAAGATTATGAAAGCATGTGGTTAACCAAAACTATGACGTAATTTTACTCTTACCCCAGATCAGTGTGTAAGCTATGAAGAAAAGTCCGTCTAGAAGTTTTATATAGGGGTTGAAATTTCCCCAAGGTGGATGTGATCGTCCTTCAAGTACTTCAAGAGTTGAGCAAGTATATATCACCTAAGTAAAATCTCGAATGTATGACATTTTCATATAGTTTTTACGATTTGTTACTACTATACATGATGTTAAAATTACGTTTTGTATTCTTACTGCCCTCTGCTTCGTTTCGCAGTATCTCACATATAAATTAATCAATATGTAGTTTTGAAATATCTGAACATGGTCGGGACGACCAGTAATTTTTGTTAATAAATTTCCTTAGCCCTTTTAGGACCTTCTTTGTTTATACTTTTCAAAATTCCGTGGCACTCGAGTATGTAATTTATTTCATTATTTAACATATTCCCCAACTACCTAGAGTACTAGATGAAAAAAGCATGTAGGCCTATTTTATCACCATTCGTATTTGAATAATTTTTTAAGTATTTTGACCTTCCCTATTCGTAAGGAAAAAAGGGAGAATAAACTACGAAATCATAGGAGAACTACGCGTGCGACACAATACGACCAATGTATTTAAGACCGTTACTGATGTGAAAGTTGTAAGAGATCAGCTGATATTGCTGATAACAGTAATATAATCAAAGACAGCCCAATAATGATAACTGCATTAATGAGCATTGTACAGTTCTCCGAAGAATGAGTGATGTGCATAAAGGGACATTAGTTTCTACTTTCTTGGAAAAGAGCTTATTGCTGTTATGACCATAAGTGAAGTCGAATCTTCGCAGCTCTGGGACACAGAGCTTTGTAAAAAAAACACCCCCGTAAGCTGATTAAAGACTAAACAAACGATACGAATGAATGCTCTTCCCCGACTCTAGTCAATAGTTTTACTCATAGAAACAATTTTAGTCACGTTTCAATAACATACCCAGAATTTTGGTTGTCCTGCTTCAGCCACACTGCAAATGAATATCCTTGGGCCTGCATGTTAGCTGCTTCCAACTGACTATATATAATACTGGAACCTGCAATAAACTTTAACGAGCTGGCAGTAGATGGACTACCAGGTCTCCGATCTGTGCTACTGCTAATACTAGTTCGACTACCTGTCCCCAGGTTTAGAAAAGAAGGAGTTGCTTTGCCACAAGCTGTGCAACATTCCTGTAAACATTTCCTTCTTGTACAACTGGTTAGAGATGAATTAAGCCTAGATGAGATACAATAAGAAAGTTCATTACCAATCCCACAGGTCGATGTTGCAGTCACAGGTTTGTTTTTCGCTAGCTCCATCACTGGGGGAAAGATTCCTGCTAAACTTTCACCTCTTGGAATCCAGCTCAGTGAGAGCAGTAAAATCATGAATATACGAAACCGATGCAATGTATAAACCGAAAAGCCAATGTTTGGCAAAATGGATGATGACAAATTGACGTTGATCGATTTATTAGTCCGTAAACCATTCGTTTTTGTCCTTTTGGTGAAACATTTCGACGCATTGCAGAAACATGTCTCGTTGTTATTATCTTGGTTCGTTGTACGTGGATCACCATCCAATCTAGTGTCCAAGTGATACGCATCCAAGTGTGCGTTGCTGCGATTACTCCTGTTGTGAAGAGACGACATTCTAGTGATTCCTTACAATGCTATCTTTCTTAAGAGCTAATAACGCTGCATAGTAAGTAAATTGTGTCGTTCCCAATGCCAACTGAACTCTTGCAGTGATGTGTTAATAACCATAGTCAGCAGCCTACAACGAAAGTTATCGCTACCAGGTTACGACGGCATGACATCTACATGGACAAGATAAAGTACCATCAAACATTTAAGAACATACAGTGCATCTATAGAAACACGACTTTCAACTCTTGATTATGTGGACCCTGAATGCGATGAGAAATCGGTGGTCCAGCAAATAATAAAGCCAAATCAGAATATTCGATCGTCGTGTCGTGCATATGGAACGTTATTTGGCCCAGAGCACTTGATCGAAATTGATGTTGCGCATAATTCATGACACAACTTAGTTCCTTATTCAAAACTGTAACCGCTTGCGATGATTGGTGCAGAGGTACAACAACAAATATTGAAACCACTCTTTAACAATGATACCATAGCAACCATCGCGTCCTCACACCTGCTGAAGACAATACTGAAAGTTGAGTCACCTTTGTCTTTCCCAAAGGATAGATGACTGGATTGTTCAAGACCCTGACAGGATACAAACAACCTCATTAAGCAAAAAAGAATCTGTTTTGGTTGATTCAGACAAGAGAGCATTTAACTGTTGATATTTAATCAAGAGAATTATTCATCTGGACCTTGTAACGCCTCAGATTGTAAGACTTTGCCCCACCCGGGAGGGTGCGTGAGGTAAATGATAAATTTATGACCATCACACGCCGTGGACCCTTGAGTTTCGATGATAAAATATTGTAGCGACAATTTTTTTTAAAAACACAGTTATATTTAGAGCGGGAAATGTTCTAGAGCGAGTGATAACAATAGATTAAATATCCACTATAACTAAATCCATGGTGACAGGATATATCGATTTCACTAAAAGCAGCGAAGTTGGTAAACAAGATGATACTAAACCGGATAAGGCCAAAGATAGATAAACATGTGCGTCCAAATTAGAACGGTTTCCGTCCCGGATGCTCAACTACCTCATACATCTGTCACTGAGGAGATTGGTTGAAGGAGTAAAAGACCATGATCTGAAGGCTGTCCTGGTTTTCTTAGATTTAATAAAAAGCTCCTGATGCTGATAGTATACACCGTGGATGAATGAAACAGACTTTAAGGGGCTACGACATTCCGGAAAGATTGACGACCGCAATAAATCAAATGTACCAAGACCCAAGATCTTAAGTCATAACAGACGGCGAAACCGATTACTTCGAAATTAAAGAAGGAGTGCTACAAGGTGAAACATTGGCACCATATCTCTTTGCCATTGTGTTAGATTGCACAATGCGGCAAGCAATCAGAAGAAAGGAAGAGGATCTTGGGTTCAAGGTAGAACGGAGAAGGAGTCGTAACCATCCTTTAGTCCTAACAGACACAGACCTGGCACATGACATTGCAATCATTGCAGAGGTAATCGATAAAGCGAAGGAAATACTTACCAACATAGAAACAGAGGCAGCAAAAATATGATTGTATCATAATGCAAAGAAAACTGGTGCATTTTAATGTAGAGGAGGACTCAACAATCAAAGCAAGAAATGGAATAGCATTGAAAATAGCAGATAATTTAAGTACCTCGGAGGATGGGTGACAAGCTCGGAAACAAAACAAATTTTGAAGTAAGAAAGACACTAGCATGGTCAACATGTCGTGCAATGAAAAGGATATGAAGAAGGAATATTGAAGAACGTCTGTTTGTTGCTACAGTAGAGTATATTGCGCTACACGGAAGTGAAACTTATACAATCAACAAGGAAATGGAAAAGACTCTAAATAGATGCTACACAAAGATGCTGTGGATGGTTCTTAATGTGCCATGGAAAGATAAATGGACCAATGAAAGGTTGCCGAAAATGCTGGTCAGCAAATCTGTCCAAGTTAACCTATCTTCCTGGTTAGCATATCATTCTGGTTAGCCTAAACGTCTGAACTCGTCTCCTTTCGAATAAACCGAATGCGTACTGTCCCTAATCTATTTCAACTTTCTAACTGCGTCAGGGCTTAGGCCAACCTTCAAAAACTTCTTTCTATGGTTTTTCGTATTTTAAAACTAAACAACCCTTTATTTAAAATATACAACTATTAAGAAAACATAAAAGAACATACATTACAAACAAAACAAAGCAAGTTATAGTTACATACAAAACAAAGCGACTGACAATACTCCTACAATTGAATGTGACCGGGATAGTATTACAATATTCAAAAATACCTTGTTTCAATAATGGCCCTTTTTACAGAGGTGTTAACAAAAGCTAGCAAATTAACAAATCGCAAAGTTATTGAAACTAAAAATTATTTCTATTTTAGAATTACCTAGGGTGGAAATTAAAATTATTGATGCCGATCCTCTTCCCTTGGATCGAAATTCTTTTAAAATCCATCTTATAGTTTCTGTAAAGAACTGTTTAGGGCTCCAAATGTTTCCGAATTTCTAGTTACATTATTTATATGAGCTCTATTTAAAGTAAAACCGAATGCATTAGTTTGGAGCGGTTTGGATCTTTGTTTTCAGTTTCATATATAATACTGGAAGCAAGGCATTGCAAGCTATGATATTGGAAATGAAGTTGTATCAAGGATCAGGTTGTATCAAGGACTTTCCCAAATCTCATTGGTTCTTCTTTTCTTCGCCTAAAAGTACCTAGATCCAGTATATACATACATACACACATGCATACATACATACACACATGCATCACATAGCTACATATATACATACATACATACATACATACATACATACATACATATATACATACATACATACACACATACATACATACATACATACATACATACATACATACATACATACATACATACATACA
>JAAAKM020000302.1:0-12207 GCA_010016025.2 Alatinidae sp. Z8VKAUB7J3 | reverse complement strand
TTTGATCCGAAGTAGTTATTCCGTACGTGCGAGCGTAGATATCGGATTAAATTGCCTGTGTAAAAGTAAACGCCGAAATTCCTACATCACAACAATGGCGTTCTGTTATGAATGGTGGGCTATCCAATTTGAGAAATATATGTTTCTAATTTAGAGCCAAATTCTCTAAAATTTGCATAGATGTGACAAATCTATTTACGTTCGGTACCATTAACAATAACCTCTCTAAAAATCCAGTATACCAAGTTTGGCTCAACATTTAGATGAAGAAAATATGGGGAAAACGGCTTGTTTTCTTCGTTTTTGATGCCATTATTGTAAAACACAACAGCTTACACTCAGGTAAAGTTGGCCCTATACACCTTAAATCCTCAACTACCTCTAACCCACTCAAATATAAAGGTCTTAATCACGCCCCTCGCGTAAGTGCTGTTCTACAGTATAAGTACCTTTTCTCATGTGTAAGAGTCATTTGCCGAACAATGGCTCTTTCTTGGTTTCTAAATTTCTAGGTTAAGCTTAAAGGGAGCAGAAATGTCTTTTAAAACGGTAACGATATAACTTAAGTATTCATGGTTCAAAGGCCGACAGTCAATCCCCCCAAAAGAATTTTGTCCTGTAATAAAAAGTTTGGCGGTTTGAGGGGTTCTATTGTTCGTTCATTGTGTTAGAATATGACCAGGATATCACTTTGTGTTATAAATTACAGCCATCTAGAGGTATTTCATGGTTTTACTTACGCAGGTGGTAACGTCTGTCATGTAACGTAGACCACAAAAAACCTTCCTTCACGTCCTCCCAAGTGTTTGCCAAAGTGAAGTTCGCCTCATATTGACATGTCATCTGCGACATTAAACTGACATTCCCTCAATTAAAACGGTTGTTTTAAACGAGTGGCTAATGATCAAAGTGGCTTTAAATAAAGGCAAACGAGACACTCACATTCATAAAGCAACACCTACTTTCCACGAGTAAGTTCTGCATGCAAATCGTAAGTTTTATTAATAATCTTTATGTGCGTTTTTCACCTATTGCAGCAGTTGACTAATGAAAATTGACAACATGGACATCGATCATGCACATATGTCAAGGATGTCAAACGATGTTTGCATAAAAGCATAAATAAGAGAATTTTAAGCGTCTAAAATTAAGAAACGGGTTGTTTTCACCTTTCCTCTTAATCAGGGGCGGCGCCACCAAATCAAAGAAGGGGGCTAAGAGATTATGAAGAGTTCCTCCTTTCATTTTATTCGATATTTAAAGAAGACTATGTACCTTTTGACATGGGATTCTCTTTTCCTATTTCCTTTCTTGTTGTAGTTTTCTCTCGTCCTCGTTACAAGAGAAAAGCATTACTTGGCAAAAAAGTGAAAGGGCTGAAGCCATCCTCACCAAATACTCCCACGGTTGTGCCTCAGTTGCGGCTACTTAGGTATTGCAACGTAACCAAAGTCAAACATTTGTGTGGTCCCTTTAATGTCAACAGATGTTTCCTGTGAACCAATTCCCTTTCTGTAAGTGGCGTTATTATACAAATTCATCTTTAATGCTCTTTCGGTAAATTAATTGTCTCGTTCACTGTGTTTGAACTTTGAAATCTAACATTTTAATGACCGAATCAATAATAAGCGGCGGCAGAGATAATAACATGCGTAATGAACACAAAACGTGAGGTAACGAATTGTTCCTTTTTCGCTGGAATAAGAAAAGGTAGTCAAACGAACTAGACTCCGTTTTTGGACACAGGTCGTTAGAGCTGACACAATTACGTTGTTTGTTTACATAAAGACTTAATAAAAGGGCATAACACCCTCCCTTACAAACCAGTAATTAACCTCCACCCCCAAATACCAAATAGCGGGAAGGCAAAATTGGGTAGAGACTTGAGTCGAGCCTCATGCTTTTGGACAACATGCCTCTTAAATGTTATTTTGTTGGTATCTTCATAAATTTGGGCATGCATAGCAATGTGGAAAGAAGTCTCTGCAGCATTGCCACATCATGGTTTTACGGGAGAGTAACAATTGCAAGACTACAAAGATGGGATTACATGCTGTTTCCAGAGACCCAGCTGTGCCGTGAACCCTCCACAAAATACTATCCATATCGCAGTACACTACCCTCACACAGCAGTGCTTGGTGAACATCGCACTGTGCACGAACATGGAATTAATTCAAGAGAGAGCTTGAGACTGTTTTATTAGTGATGTGGCGATCACATGAAGCTACTGCTACCATATAATCAAAGAATTCTTACAAGTAGAGGAACCATCAACACAAAAGAAAAATAATCGAGACCCACTACTGCAGGCAGGATGAGTTAACACAATCCAGTTGGTTTCTTCTATTTCTAAACAAACATATATAGCTCTCCCCTAAACGATGTTAGGAGCTATAGCAACGCTTAAAACAAAAGCGGAACTATCAAGTTATCTTTCCAAATATCGTAAATACATGTCCTCGTTAATGATGGACGCGCCGACGTAATCAACATCCAGGGAAAATGCTTCATCGAGACAATTCTATGCAATAAATGATCCTTCGCCTTAGCCTTACGTACTAGAAACAACTAAGTTAAAATGTTTACGATTCGCATTTTAAAAGTTTGAAAAAAAAACAATTGGGAAGTTCTGTATTCCACTAATCATGGTTGAAAACGTGCTGGCAAAGGATTTAACTCCGGAAGAATCAAAGACATATTTAATAAAATAAATGTCTAGAGGGACAACAACTCTAGATCATGTACAAAAGCATCTTTCGTTCAAAACATTGGGTTTCCTCGATGCTACGCTATTTTCACCAGTACATCGTAGACAGGTTTTATGAAGTTTACACAACGATTTATGACGGGATTAGTATCAGCCTTATCACGGTGAAATAAAATAGTGCCATTGCCATTTACAAATAGTGGAAATACTATGATCCTGATAGAACGGACAACTCAAATTTATCCGTATTTATAAATTATTGTCTTCATAATGCTCTGAACAGAACCCACTAAGCAGTTTCCACGCAACCTGTATATTAGTTTACGTTTAAGACCGTATAAAGTAGAATTAATGATTTGGTTGCCATACACTTAGTATGAATATCATGATTTAGTGATGCGCGGCATAAAGTAAAAATGCAGGATTCGCGAGCGAGATTGTGCTAAGATCCGGTTCTTAGCCTTTAACATTTGGGTCAACGTCAATAATATGTCGAAAGCTAAAACAATCAAAGCACTTAACTTAAAGTTCTCATATTCCGAACTGGATGCCAAGTCTCTGTAATCGCTGTATGGAAATTACCCCTAAGCCGTCATAAGAGGTTCACCATTACAACTAAAATCAAAGAGAACTTCTACCTATTGATACAGGACCATTAATATCACGATTTTAAATAAATTGTAAGCCTGAATAAAGCGACGAGTGTTTGTGTTTTCAACCTTAGGTCTCCAGTGACTACGTGCGCAGGATCAAGAAAGATAAAACTTTCTATTACAGTTGACGGACAAGATTCAATAAAACTGTTTCTAAATATCAGCTACGACGACAGCTGTCTTAAGGTATAAGTGCCCCGTCTGATAAAAAGTCGAAAGGAACAAGAAAGCTAGAAATATCAAAATGTGACTCTCATCTCCACGACGATGCCCACCTCAAAATTTACCATGGTTTCGAAAGAGATTGACCGGTACTGTGTAACGGACTACAATAAACAACGCCGACGTATGGTACTAATTTCCAAGAATGTATACAACAGGAAAACGTAGAGGCAACTGGAATTGAGACTCAACGCACTGATTATCAACACTGACACAGGGTCGTAGCAACGGGGCGCGGGGAGCAACTTATACGGTCCAACTTGCCAATGTTTGGTCTCGTATGAACTTACTGGTTAAATTTGATAAATCTCCGCTACTCCTTCAAATAGTAACGCAGTATCAAGTTGTACAAATATAAGACGTGTTTAGTCAAACACCTGATCTTAGCATCCATGGCCACTCCTTTTCAAAGAATCAGAGACCCCGCCATCTTTTGCTAAAGCACTGGACCAGTCCAGGTGGAAATTTCGTCGAATAAGATGGGCCTTTCCTCGGCTGCTAATATGTACTCAAAAACGTTCCCAAAGACTTACTTGAAAAAAATTCATATGAACAGACATGAACTTCGAGATACACATATTTAAATGGTTGTTTGTAAACTGATTCCTCCTATTATTTGACTATTATAATTCCTCTATTAAACGCCGCTCTCAACATGGATTTGATTGGGATTCAAAATAAAGGCCTTGACTGACCACATATCATCCTTTCCATCTTTTTGATGTAGATGAAGAAAATGATAATGATGTAGGCAAATAAGTCAATATTGTTATAGTTTAGTTACGGCCCTGTGTCTATCGTGTTTCCAGAAAAGACGGTGGTTCTACTGTTTTAAGTTCCTAGTTTTTAGTATACTTTTAATTATAGAAATATCAAAGGTGCAAAGTGCTCTGACAGCTTTGTTATCATCTAACGAAAGCAAAAGTTGACACCATGACAGGGCAACAGTTGATATAAGACTAGGAGTTTAACGACCTGCTTTTCCACTTTATTAGAGACTGAACCAGTAATCTTTGCACCAGAAGGCCTCTCTCTCCTATTATTGGAAGGAAAAGACCTCCAGATTTTCACCCTAAAGAAGGTCCGGGAGCCTTCCCCATAAATATTTGAAAATTCCTATATTTGCATTTGCATTTTCGAAGCATTCAAGAGCATAAAAAAACTTGGTATTTGAACAGCATCGTGGAATATTGACCGTTAAAATTGATAGGTTTCTAAAGCATAGCTGGGTCCAGACTCCCTGGGCCCTCCTCTGGATCAGTTTCTTAAAGGTTTTCATAAATATCATTTCTCCTTTCATAGTGATTACCGCTGTTAAAACTTTCATATCGCAAACGTTTTGCTGTCAAATATAATATGCAACTGGAAGAATCGTCACTGTGAGAATTAAACATAAGAAGGACAGTCATTGGGAGGCAGTCATGGATAGGAATCGCCGAAGTCTCTGCCCTCCAACAAGATATCTCATGCAGATGGCGCAATTAAAGACTACTTGGATGCTAATACAGTGACAATGGTTGTCTACACTGGGCTACGACGCTAATCTTCGGTGGGATGTGCATATGTAAAAATGAGAGAACAATGAAGCAGTGGTTTCGCAAAAGTGGTCGACATCCTGGCTTAATTTCTCAGGCACTAATCTTAAATAAGGTCACCATTGCCGATCAACAGCATTACAATCGATGGTCGTGCATAAATTCGTCAGTCATCTTGTTGGCCACTAGAGAATTTGACTTCTCTAACCTACAATGCTTTTATCTGTCAATTTCACAGGAGATTTGTGTCGTATATCACTGTTGTCGATCATTGTCTCTCCATCACTATCTGAATCGGGTTTAATTCTTTTAGTAGTTTATCATACGTCACTGTTATTGCAACTGCAGTTGGAAGGGATGTACCCTATAGACATTCTTTCAGCCACAAGGTTCATCTCATTGCTTGTTTATCTCTGTGTAAAGGTATGGATTGTCAGGAAAGTTTATGACTTGTGATATGTACCGTAAAGCTGGTGCCTCTGCGCCAATTCCCTTCCTAGAACAAATGTGGGGCGGTCATTTCGTAAAAGTGAGGGTCACTGTTGAACGCTACACTGACATAGCACCACTACAGATTTCTTCGTCGGGATTCTATTTCTGGACATAAAATATGTAGGTTTAAAGGAAAACATAGCTAAAATGAGAATTATGTGGTCTACAAAATTCTTGACATCCTACAGCCATCTGATACAACCTTGCATCTAGGAACATGCTCCTTTGTCGCTAGATATTGCACAGTCAATGAAACCACATTAACAATAAGTGGTTTGGAAACAGAGAACAAACTCCTTGAATTTATGAGCAAACATAGGGGAGAGGATTGTTCACACGGGTGATTTTTCTTCAGTTACTAGAGTACAAACGTACACAATTAGCTCCGGAGGTTTGAAGTAATTTAATGTCACAGTCTTACCCGCAAAAAAATCAATTAATAATTGCTATGTACCTTAAAGTACTACCATTGATGAACAATAAGCTATAAATACATATCTCCAGAGCATACAACAGACTTGGCTCTATAAGTAAGTGCACTGCCGTCATGTTTCATAAATTACATTAAACTTGACAATTTGGAGGCACCCTTGTGTCACTAAAGCATATTATGATGTTCTCGTCGGTGTTGTAAAGCTGGAATCACAAAAGGATTTAGATTAAAAGTTTCTTATATGTAGAGCTCGTTAGACATTACGTAGAGTAACTTGAGTAGTTCACAGGGGAAAAGTTCGATACACCATTTGTTAACAAGCATTCACTGCTCTGTGTAGCATTGATATTTGATGAGTGCTCAGCAACAATTCAAGTCATAACGTATTTCCTCTAATTATAGATCCCCTCTAATTATAGACCCCCTCCAATTATAGACCCTCTCTAATTAAAGACCCCCTTTTTGGTGCCTTCATTTAATTACAGACCCCTTCTATATCTATGTGGAAGTGGCAGATGTGGGTTTTGTCTTCTCGGGACAGTCTTTCCACGAAAATCATTGTTTAGTCAATGTATAAATGTGTTTCGCAGTTTTTCTTGAAACTCTATATGCTCTTTTTTTTGGAAACTTTGTTCTGGAAATTAAAGACCCCCTCTAATTATAGACCCCCCTTTTGGTGCCCTCAATTAATTATAGACGGGTCTATAATTAGAGGAAATACGGTATTTTCGTCTGTTACTCCTGTGTTTATACCATACAGGAAATTCGTGACACACTTAACCTTGTGGCCTAACTTTCTTTGTAATGGAGGAAGAAGAGAACTGATTGTGTTATCGATTTCTTTTAAGGTATCAGGAAAGGAAGTCGGAGGCTATCAGTTTTACGTTAGCAGCTGTCCTATCAGTCTTTTGAAGAAACATGTTTGAAAATTCATTGACTACTTTACGTAAAAGCAAAAACAATATCGATCGATGTTATGTTGTCAAAGCGTAAGTTTATATTTTAAGACAGCACTTGTCTTTGAATGTAGCATATGATTTTATAAGCCATTTTTGGATTTATCCAAAAAAGGCTTATAAAATGCTTTTGAAATGCACCTCAATGTGTCACTTCCATTTTGTGTTGTTAGCCTGCGAAGAGCGAAGAACGTAGCTTGACTTGGATTAGAAAATTATGGTCAATATATTTCCAGGATTTGTTTTATGTTTAGCTACAGCTATCTAAAATCCTCTAACGCAATTATTCTGCAATGATCTACCACTGCATTTACGGTTGACGAGTATGGCTATATATTAAGCTGCTCAATTCTGTGATGAGCCCCTCCCAAATCTTTCCTTAGGGCATGCAGTTAATCTAAAATAAGATTCCAACAGAGGAGGTTTGTAGAATAGGCCTAACCATGATTCTAGGAATTCTGTGTCCACAAAGATTTCCAAGAATCCGTTAATCTATTACACCAAGAGTAAAGCAAAGAAAAGTAAGATTTCCATTGATTATGTGCGGCGTCTTCCATGCCAGAGATTTTACGTAAAACTAAATAGAGCGAAAACCCCTGCCTTTGTATTTTGGGTTGCTTCCTGAACTGTTATAAAGGCATTTCGTGTTCAACTACATTTTGATAGATAGCATAAACGTGATGAACTTACACTCCGATCGCTTTTGTCCAAATCTGCAGGCAAAGATTGGTTAAAGTGGAGTACGTAGGTGTACGGGCTCAACGTAACACTAAACATAAAACTCAAAAGATGACAAGCGAGCAGTCAAGCACGTTAGGTGTAGTTTACATGTGCTTCTACGTGTGCGTTCGTACTCGTGGTCAGGTGGAATATAAGACTATTAGGAGAGAAAGAAATTAAGATGAAAAATTAAGGCTCGCAAATAAATAATAGCTAGTGTTATTCTGGCAAGAGAAAAGTTGATTCGTCTAAAACAAAATATAATTAATTGAATAGCATGAAAAGGAACCTAACGTCTGACCAGCAGGTACCAACTATTACTTTACACATAAAGTGGAAGAGGTTTAAGTTTTCTATCCTTTTGTCTAAAATGTTACCCTTACCACTGATAGGGTCTTTAAAAAACAGGAACATTAAGTACATACTTGTGGTTTTAGCTTCCAAAGAGTATCATACTAAACTAAATTTGTGTTTTTCGAAAGCTATCATAAGGACAGTTAAATACAAGCTACTACTTATGATAAGGAGAGCTCTGTGACCTAATACAGTTAGGGTCCACTACTGCCTTCTTCTGTAGTGAGATTTTCGTACAGCGCGCATTACATCACAGCAGGCCAGTGTTCAAGAATTATACTGTAAAGCTTCATTTAACGGATCTTGCTTTAAGACGTGAAACCAATGGCTAAAGGAAAGACGTGCATCAGCTGCGTTCAGGCAACGTGCGAACCAAGTTTGTGATGTCTGAGGCAATATTCGGCAAGCGGAGGGAAGCATGGATTAATTCATGGTGCGAGAGCTTTCAATTTCTAATCCAACCGACTAGCGAAAGTGAGGAGAATAAAACTAGGACGGAAACTTGTTTGCCAGACGCCTTCTGAGTGACTTAACTTTACAGTCATATTTGTTGCAAAAACGTTGGTAGATCTTTATCAAATAGAACAAGAGGCAGATGTATTGAATCTACTGCTTTCGACATGTCAAAGGGAAGCCTTTGATAATCAAGCGTTATTGCAATATTAGAAGTTATGGTTTCCTTTTGCCTAAAAAGAACACATGAAGCGATGACTCTATTTAGAATTGTCGAGGATTTCTGTGACGTTTCTACGGAAACCTAACGGAAAACAGATGTTTTCGGCTAACTGTTAATAATCTGAATAATATGCTGCATTACGATTTAGTAGGTAGGTCACAACGTTAAATGTTCTTATATAGGAGAGGCGGAGTACGCTTTTATAAGAGACACTGAACGCATGGTTTAGCAGCTGCGGTGAGGGGGGAGGGGGTTACGCTCATTTTGGGGAACCATAACGTCGGCTTTGACCATGCATGCATTGTAGTAAGATAGTTACAATGGTGTCAAAAGTGTCCACATTTACAAATACTGACATCGACATCATTTCTAACGTATGAACTATTCTTTAGAAAATAAAGAAAATCTCACCAGTACATGACAGACTTGCTTCAAGGCGGGCTTTCGAGACGGATTCTTCAGTATCAATAACATACATGCATTGAACCAAGGCAGCCAAAATACGAGGAATCTCGTGACATCTACATCATGATTTTACAAACTATGAAGAAGCCTTCCACTCAGTCAAGACAATAGCCACACACTACACAGGCAAACCTCCAAACTCAAGGACTGGCTGGTCATGTAATGAGGATAAACGATAAAGATTGAAAACCACCGGTCACAAACTGGTCATCGATGGATGGCCGCAATAAAATGGCAATACATAAAAAACCGAGGAAAGATAGAGTAGGCCAATATCGAGGAAGACTGAAATAATACGGCGAAAGTTAAGAACAGGCTCATCGGATCGGACATAGCAAGCCCTTGGTTCAGCGATGGGCAGTGATCACAGATGGGTAATGAGGATGAGGACGAGGATGATAATGATGAAGAGGAAGAGGGGAAGATGACGATGATGATGACGGCGATGATGATGACGACGATTAAGATGACGATGATGATGATCATAATGATGATTATTATCATGATGATGATGATGATGATGATGATTCTCATGATGATGATGATGATGATGATGATGATGATGATTATGATGATGATGATGTTGATGCACACAGATATCAATATTTTCGGTAAGGGTACTACTTACCTTTAGGCCTACATTATCTATGACAAAAAGGCAACAGAAGTTACCACATTGTCTGTAACGCTTCAAATAATGACATAAAGATACACTATAGAAAGTTAGAACCTTTCCAACTGGTCAGGGTGTCACAGAATAACAAATTATAGATTAGTAACTACGTGCAAAGTTTTTGCAATACCAGCGTCCAATAAGCCAATAACAGTTCCCAGTTTTAACACTCATAACATACGTTCACTTCCGGTTTTCCTTCCGATAATATACAGTACCTGCTTAAGTGAAAAGAGAAAGCTGCCCCCCCCCCACTCCCTCCCTCCTTAAAATAGGACAGACAATCTTGGATACAAAAAGAAAAGAGGATTTCCCTCAAGTCTAAGCTGTTTTCGTTTTCCTATATTGCAATTCTACCTGTAGTTGGCAACTGCATGGCCATTAGTACCCAATTCCTAGAAACGGATAAGTCACTAGGCTGAACAGCCATACTTCTCCGTGTATTCATATCCTGCACCAGTCGGTATAAATCAGCGTACCTTTGGTCATTATCCTACTTACAGCTGTTGTCACGGAACGTTGTCCTTGGTCTTCCCCTGCCCCTCATACTATTCACGGCCCCAATTAATGAACCTTTACAGAAATCTTCTTTTTAAGATACAAGTACGACGAAAGCCATTTGCCTCTTAATAATAGTGCCAAATATTCTCTGGACATTTCCGACTCTGGTCAGCAAAACTCCGCAAGTCTTTTGTCCATCTAGCTCATTTTCAGCTAACACTTATAACAGCGCGACCGGAAACAAACAACTTTCCTTTCGTTATCCATTCTAAGTACCCAACATTCCAATCTGTAGGTAAAAATACTGAATACTAAGGATCGTAAAAGTTCTTCTTGCCGTTATTTGTATGGTGTATCCTTCCAGATTTTCACAAGTGAAATCGTGGCATTTCTTCCGATAAAAAAGGCATCTACTCATTTACCTGTAATCATCGTAGTGGTCAGTGAACTTTGCTCCAAAATAAACCAATTATTTAAGACGTAGTTATAATCACTAAATATACCTGTGCAGTCAAATCAAGCCCTTCAGGCCATTGACGTTATGTCCCTGTTGTTGTACATGGGAACAAATTTGCCACTGCTATAGATCTGACTCTCATTATCATGAAAATGTCAATCTTTCTACAAAAAAACCAACTCGCGATGTATTGTGGACTAGATTGCGCTACAGATTATTCAACTGACTCTATTTAGTAATTCTAATCAGTTAGTAAAAGAAAATCACGTAAAGTGGCCAAATGTCATTGAAGGAACAGATAATAAAAAATCCCTTTGCTTTGTGTATGTGCCAACACCATATTGTAGGTTGCGATAAGTAGGTGCTGTTTGAAGTAACTTTATAAATTGACACTGAATATTTGCAAAAGTACTGAAACGTTTGCATTTTTACTGCAGGCGAAACATCGCGTGTCATTACCAAATGTCGCTATTTTAACTCAATAAGATACGTTCATGAAGTTAGCTTTTAATTGAGTTATCACGACAAAAGTTACGCCAACAGCCACCGCGTAAGCACAGCAGCAAAAGCATACTGAACTAACATTGGCAAAAATGTCATTGGCAAAAATGGACTGTACAACAGACATGTGTATCGTCATGATAGAATACAGAAGATGGCACTTATGAACGTTTTGGCATTAAATCCTTAAATTGTTAATTCGATGGCAGTGACGGGCGTTGCTAAACTTATTTTAGCACTAAAAAAATTATCAACATTTTCAAAGTATATCGTGCGCATGTTGGCACGATTTTTCGCCAAACTTTTGAATGAAAATAATGACGAGCACTGAAGATTCGCTACCTTTTCCAAACATAAAATACTCGCTTGCATTCAATGGTGACTAATGTACAGCGGAGACGAAGCCCAGCAGGTGCCAAATTCCCTCCATAACAGAGAATGCTTGTACCTAAAAATCAAGGTCTAGTTTCACATACAGTGAAAGTTATGGAACTATTTAATTTTGTGGATAGTGGTAAATGATCCTACTCTTCTAAGATATCAGTTGTCTCTATACCTTGTAATTTATGAGATCTTAAACCTTAATAAAGACAAGTATCAACGTTGCTTACATGCGGCAAAGGTAAACATATCAACCTCAAAACAAAACTGTCAGGTTCTGATTATTAGGCCTTGTCAAACAACCCCTAAAACAGTGCACAAATGAGATGTCGTCGTATGCAACAACAATACAGAGAAATCATAACAGTAAACTACACAGTATTTGATTTTGATTTAAAGACTGATTCGGATGAACAACGTAAGCTTTAGTTACACTTTTTTTTAAATAAGCAACTCAGTTGCTTAAATGTGAGGCCTCGA
>JAAAKM020000300.1:0-15050 GCA_010016025.2 Alatinidae sp. Z8VKAUB7J3 | reverse complement strand
CGTATTTACTAACATCAAGAAACGTTTTTGTCATGCAATCCAGCCCCTTGTTCTTCAATCTTATAGGGATTAGGACGATGTCCACAGGTAAGGGGTTACTTGGAGCATAGTGCATTTCAGGAGGAGTGCCTACCCCAATTATCCAAATCGTTACAAAAGAACCAAATGCTAATTCCTTAGACTTCAAGGCAAATGAAGTGTGCACAACTGCAGCTCTTGTCCCTTTTTACATATATGGGGTATTAATTAGTTACATGACGTGGGAACACTAAAGACTGAACTACAATCATATGGAATGTAAGGCATCCGACAGTAACATGATCGTTCAATAATATCTGGCCTAAGCTCTATGCTTCTAGTCACCACCAATATATCCCACGTAAAAAAAGGCGAGGGGAGAAGGAGGCTGATGGATGTCTTACCAGAATCGTATCTTCGTTCCCATGACCAAGTCGTCCTCCACGCCCATGTCCACAAGTGTAAATGTGTCCGTCACCGGTGAGAATTACGGTATGGAATTTGCTGATTGCAACCTAACCAAGGCAGAATTAAAATTAATCAGTCAAACTGTTTCTTTCAACATGAGGAGCTACCACATATTTAATGCTAAACAGAATAACAACCACCATACCTGTGACTTGGTTCGCTGCAATGTACGGGTGTTTTGCTAGTATCAGACAAAATCATAATTCACTCGTTTATTTCTTTATCAATGTGTACTTCGAGAGTCACTTGAAAAGTACTTTGGGAATGTGCCTGCTACAAGGGTCGTTAAATCAAGTTATTTAACTCATTTTACTACAAAGTAAAAGTACAAATTCAATACTGTAAGTCTGCTATGACGCAACAAACAGAAAATATTTAATTTTTCAAACCAATATTACAGATTGCATAGAATACTTCACCAGTCACAAATTTACCACAAAAGAACAAAGTTTCCAGGAGATTGACAAGTTCATATTGCCCTTAAGGCAATACTATTTTTAAGTATGAACTCTTTTTGCCGTGAAAAATGACTATATGTGCCATACTTGTTACAATCGTGGTCGGAAAGACATCGTTTGCTATGCAATGGTCCTTTTAAATTCTTTCCAACCTCCTTGCTTATGAGACTTTGTGAAACAACCCATGCCTATTTCCTATCTTAACCCTAGGTATTAGGTGACTATGAGTAGCTTTTTGGTTAATTATTATTGGGAACACTTTCAAGCTAACCATAACTTTTCGTCTCAGAGTTAACACGTAGTTAAACAATACAACCTATCATATTCGCTATTGCAGGTCATTTCCTTTGCGTTCTTACAAATCTCACCTGTTCCGATCTACACGCCCTCTAAGGGCTCCACACCAAAGTTGGTTATGGAACACTGGCCGAAACCCTTCTTGGAGAGCAGGTACAACAAAAACATTTTCCTAATTGGCTGTACAACAAAACTCGCGTCATGGCCGTGTTACTAACACGTGCTCCTACCTGCTTAATGTTAATTTTTAGTTTCCATAGCTCCATTACAAGTTCAGGTTTATCCCTGCTCCTTGCATCCCCTTGGCCAAGATTGTAGTTGCTATTAATGCCCCACATATATAAGTCATGCACTTCTTTGGAGCCTGAGTATAAAAGATAGGGAGAGAAACAGGGACCCAATTATTAAATGGCATCGGGACCACATGAAAACCTAATGTCATTTAAAAATTACTGCGAACAAGAACTATTTAAACTATCTAGACACAAGAATAAAACTAACGTTTTTCCTCTACAAAAGATGGTCCATCTGTGGTACACAACATTAAAAATCCCTATAAATGACACAGTTGTTTGTTGCATTCAACTCTCTTCTGGTGCTTTACGACTGGCCCTGAGATATTAGACTTTTAGAAAATTAGAAGGAGTCGCCGTACGTCTCATAATATGTATCTGTGACATTGATTACAATACGTTTTGTAAGGACTTGCCCTCCATTTCAAAATCTTGACAGAGCTGTTGACAAGCATTCTTATGGGCCGGGTAGAAACCAGCTTACATTACGCATTGCTAAAAAAACCAAAGGGGCTTTTAAGGTTCCTTGTGCACAACACCACTTCCACTGAATAGATGAATGTGATGGACGTTTCCCTAGCCGTGTTCCGTTCTTTTGTTTCTTGCGTGACTTGAAACGGCATAAAATCTTACTAGCGAAAAGTAGTCCATTTATCTCATACCTACGATAGGTAACGGCTCAAAATTTGTCTCTATAATACAGAAATGATAACGTAACGTTTTTGGAGAAAGAGATTTGTATGCTTATGGAGCACTTAAAGACAGTTTTGCCCATTCTTAGCCTAGAGGCATAAAAATCAAACACACGATCAATATAACTCAGAAAATCACCTTCAACAAAATTCAATCTTTGCAATGGCTGGTGTGAATTGCACTACTTATTTCTGAAACGCAAGTTCGGATCCAAGTCTTGAATGATATTAAACACAAAGCATAACAAAAGAAGTGAATGCGCCAGCAGAATGCGTTTATCCCTAATTTACAATGCCAAAATAAATTTAAAAACATCTGAAAGTGTGTCAATCTTCAAACTTTAAATGCTCCTATTATGTGTCAGCATCTCAACCTCATATTGCAAAAATAAATTAAAAGTCACTTCCTTAGAATTTTCTGTATTTTTTATGCTTGATCATGTATCTGACTTCTACTAAACGTCCACAAAAAGATTAGTCACGTAACTGCCGTTGCATCATCTTCAAAAGATATCCTTTCTTCATACGTTCCTCTAGTCTAATGCCCTAAAAAGTGGTTGCAGATAAGACTACTAACAAACATTTCAGGACTCTAAGGGACAGCAAATGTATGTATCTTCAACTACGCGAACTTTGTCACAGCTAACTCCTCATTTTTATTTTCACAATCAACAGTCAATAAAATACCAAACTGCACGTTTTACATAAACCTTTTTGCTATTTGACACAGATCAACTTATGGTGAAAACTTCCATGACAACAAAGTAAGGGGAAGCTTAGTGTTTCATTCAGCTACTTTTACCAGAAACATGTATTCCTTGTTTTCCTTGGTCCGCCTCTGGAAATTCAACACATGCGTTAGGAAACCAGCCCTCTTCATTGGTACGTAGCTTACGACCATAAGACCAACCATGGTTTCCCTCTCGTAGAACCAGAATCTCATCTCCATACCGTAATTCATCAAGCTCACTTTCTTTCAATGTAAGTCGTGGCTGAATACACTTGACTTTCATATTTCTTATTTCCTCTGCAATATTTGAAAAGCAAGAATGAATTGATAATATAACAACAATGGTAAAAATATGCCATGATGAGGCATGTTACAACAGCCATCTTGCAATCAGATAACCCACACACTATTGATTCAATAATTATAATAAACTCAAAAGGAAATACTTCTGTTGCCTAGAGTAAATTCAGGCTTCATCAAAAGCTCATTTGGTCTTGCAAACAAGAGCATAAAAAAATCAAAACATTTTTCTATTGTACTTTGCAATGACAGAAAATCTAATAAACAAAGGGAGAAACAAAAGTATCAGTCAAACTAAGTTTAGATAAAATAAAAAAAATCTCATAGCACAAACAAAATGAAATATAGAACCTGCAGCCTCCATTAAAAGTTTCCTTTTGGGAGGGCTACTAAGGCTAAGCCAAATTTTTATGTCAAAACTTATTCATTTATTAGGTTTACACTAATAGCAGCTGCAATGTCACTCCCTCCCTCTACCTCTCCTCAAAATTCTGAATATTCCTTCAATATACTAATCTTGTTTCGGGACACTTTTTTGTCTAAACAACCTGATCTCTATTTGACAGTGAGTAAAGAGGAAGGCTGATGCAGGTTACAATAGCCCTACAAGGCATCCTGTGACAAAATCCCCTAAATATTATTTGGTAACAAATAGTAAGTATAAAACAACCTAAATGCTATTGGTTAAGTTCATGGGACGTCAGACAGCAAGTTATTACTATGGTGTCACAGGGTGTCTATGGGATAGCGTCGGATTTTTTCAGAAATTTATATGCAAGCACTTAGAATAAATAAAAACAAAAATCAGATCAGAAATCAGCATTCTATTTTGTTTCACAATAATCATGTTGCAACCTAATAAATAAATATATACATGAAAAAGAAGGCATGAAAGGGATGGGCTACTTTTGAAGGACTATAACACACAAAAGGCATGAAACCCCTTATTCTGCGGGGCAGGTATCATCAGATCACATTGTATGACATATACTATATAAACACATGTCATGGTATATCTCATCTCATCCCACATTACATATCATGTCATGAATCATAAATTATATACTGTCATATAACATCATATCATGTCCTATCATTTCCTGTGATACTCTATGATGTCACCTGATATCTTACTAGGCCATTCTTGTCAATTTGTCATAGGACTATGGTCTCAAAAGTTATGTAAACTACTTGGGAAGTTGGATAGGAACACACTGGTATGAAAACATCCTTGGATTTGAATATTTTCCCTTGGTTTCTCAACTTGATAGTTTTTTAAATTAAAGTATGTAATTGTGGTAAATAAAAGTCAAGAGTTCTGTGACAGGCTGCACATCTTTTAAAGTAAGTTAACTGTTGTTTACAATTTGGATATACCAAGTGAAGCACCAGTTTAACTTGCACTTCAAACCAGCTCTAAGCTGAAAGAACCCTTGCCTGAAATTTAAGAAATCTTGATAGTTACATAGCATTAAGGTTAAGGGAGAAATTCATCCCTCTCAGTCAGTGCCAGAACATCCATGAAACTGTGGGTAATTTATATATTTCAAAGACCTTAGTTAAGTTAAGCATGATAGCTTAATTATTATGTTGTTCCTATTGTATTCTACAAATAATAGTAGAGTTCAATTTGCCTATCCAGAATAGGACTGCAATAAGTACCTCTGAATAGGTGATATGACACAGAACATACCTGTCAACAATAGCTATGAGTTTGCTTCTGCCTATCTGAATTATATAATGGTTAGAGGATGGGAATTAACCAATAGTCCAATTGTTTCTGCTGTGCACGTTTGAGCCTTTAGGTTCCATATATACAAACGTATGTAATGATTAACAATGGCAACAATTCCTCTCTCCTCAAATTCTTACTTGAATTTTAGGAGGCCACTGCCATAAATATACAGGGGGCAGGCAATCTATGCAGGGTACATGTTGGCGGGGAAAGGTCTGTACCATGAACATTGTCTGGCTCACGTGAAGTTATTGCATCAGTGTTATAGCCTCCTCTACTGGGAATGCGAATTGTGGTGAAAATAGCTGAAAAAGAGGGCCCAACCAAAAGGCAAGGTCCACTGGGTACATTTCATTGAAATATGCCAACAGTCTTAATCTGGGACACTAAACTTGTCATGGCCTCTAGATCTGCAGCACAGTGATAAGGACATATGAAGCAATCAGAGTCAAGACATATGTCCCAGTAAATGTACTGTACAGCAGAGCGTACTGTAGCGTTTATGACTAACCCTTAATACCCACTCCTCTAAAGCTTTTTAAGGAAGGTGCTGAAGTTCCTTAATGACCTGTAAAGTTGCTCTTTATGCTTCAGCTTTAGGACTGAGATTACTCGTAAAAGCAAGTATATCAAGTAACCTACTTTCTTGTAAGTGGCTTTCAGCCTTAGTTTCTGATAATTTTTATAGAAAGAAGAAAAACAGACAAACAACAACATGACAAATTTGGTAGCTCTTGCACGCAATGCTAAGTTAACATACCTTGCTTTCTGCATGTTTGTTTTATATCAAGATGAACAATGTCTAATGGATGAAGTCCCTCTTTATCTGGGCTGTACAGACTTGCTCCATGCTTGGAGGAAAAAATAACACCAAATGTAAAAGGCAACTATGTAGGTATAACACCTACAGATCTTATAACTTCAAAATTGTTAGCAAAATATTTTTGTCTTCCAGGCAACCTCTTCTCACAGTTCAAGGGTCCCATTACAACTGTTCCAAAACCTACACACCACAGAAAATGAAACAAACAAACCCCAAATTTTATGCTCTGTTGTTTAAACAGATTTGTACTTGCAAATAATGCATAATTTACCTTTAAAACAACAACAAGCAGAGTAATTTCTTTCATTTGGTTTCAGGGTTACACTCAATCCATGTAATATAAAATGATATGTTGCAATAATATTCATTCCTCTTCACAACAAAAATGTTAACAGTTTTAAAAGAACCATATAACATATCATAAAATATATCATAAAATTATTTGATGGATGACAGGTTAGTGAAGCATACTCACTGTTATGTTTTGACAAAAGTTAGAAAGACTATCTCCATATGACAAAATTTAGAACAAATGTTGGGTGTTCCCCTTTGTAAGACCTATTGTGGAGGTTCCCCTACACATATTGCCCATCATGCTTTGTAGCACAGATGTTCTAAGATGTATGTATGTATTTCTTTTGCCATAGCCAAGATGGCTAACATGAGGATTTATTTCCTGTTCAGTTCTGTTTTTATAATCTCTTGAATCTTCACTATGCACCCATATTGATAGCTTTACTATGCCAACTAAACTCAAGAATGAAGTATCTCAATGTCTCAATAAAATAAAGAATAACAACAAATGATAAAGGTTTTAACAGGATCCTAGAAAATGTCACCAGTGGGCATAGACACCCTGCTCAACACATTAGGACAGCAGCCTGGAAGGGCTACCATCTTGAGATGCTAAACTGTTTTTTATCTTACTTTCAGGCCTTAACTTATTTGTTCAGACCTTGACTTATCAGACCTTTTAGCTGGAAAGTCCTTCGCTTTTGCAAAAATGAACAAGATTATCTGCATATAAAATATGTATGAGCCTTGTTAGTAATCTTGAGAGACCCCTCGAAATTCCCTTGCAGTGACACAGCCTTTTATTAGTCTCCTCGTAAGCAGTGATTGCTCACCAGAAGAGAACTTCTAATGTTTCTGACACCATTCACCTACCTCCAAATTAACCAGCCACTTGTGTGACCATTACATTGCCATGTCATATTGTATTATGAGTAATTGTTAATCTTATTGTATATATTGGCTTGTTAATATCAGTATCTGTATAAGTATGTCAAATAACCAATACTGGCATATCAGATGAGAGAGTGCATTTAGCATTACTTACTTATGACAAAGTCATGATCTAAAAGACTCTAGGGTTGGTGTAGGGATAGATCTCTCATCAATTTTGTTCCAGTCTCTTAATGTATCCACAGAGAATGATTGTTTATGTATTCCAGTCTTAGCAGTGGGGATGCTATAACACTCCTTGTGGTTCAGTTGGCAGTTTGTAACAACATTCTAAGAAAGAAAGTCTGTAAGTGCTTTAAACAAATAGCTTTGTTCTTCCCCTTGCAAATGATTTGTTAGGTAGCGATCGGATGGTATTGCTGGTACTAACCTCTCAAGTACCTTAAAAATAAATTCCAACCTAAGATGTTTCCTACGTTCCTGTAGAGTTGCTAAGTCCAGATCTTGCAGCATTTTTGTAACACAGCATGGATTGCTTGAGGATGGTGTTTTTTAGTTGGTAGAAGTCCATATATTTCTTCTTTACTGACAAGATATAACATTTAGAAGTGTTAAAATGCATTGTCCAATCTTCTGCCCACTTCTCTAAGTTCATGAAATAGTTTTGCTTTGTGAGATGGTAGCCATGGGTCTTGCTACAATAATTTAAACAACAGTAATCTGCAAAGAGGCAAACACTACATGTTATGCTATCAGGCAGGTCATTGACATGGTAGAGAAATAGCAGGAGACCCAATACCAAACCCTGGGGCACTCCTCATTCAACAGGCACAATTGATAAACACTCTCCGCCCACTATTCCCCTTAATGAGGCATTTTATAGACTTTTATCCAACAGTGGAGTAGGCCTCTAATGCCATAGGCTTGATGTTAGTGTAGGAACTTAATGATGAGGCATGGTGTCAAACGCCTTAAAAAAGTCTGGCATGGCAATGTTAGTCTAAAAACCTGCATTGTAGTTAATGGTAACTGCCAGTTGGGTCTCACAAGAATAGCCAGATCTAAAACCATGATTAAGACAGGTTAGGATATTGTGGCTCTATACGCGATGAAGTATGTTTGCCATATGGTGTGCTCTAAGATTTTGGAGAGGACCAATGTTAATGATACTCAGTGACAGTTTTTCAGTAAATGATGATCTTTCCATAAATATATATTGCAGTGAGTCTGCTGAAATCATACATGTATATATAAATATATATAAATCAAAAGAAAATTAGACTACTGACTGATAGCTATACATTTCATAAACTTGTAACGAACCTTTTTATATGTATAAAACATTACATCAGATGAGAGTGATGCCTAGAGATCTAACAGTAGCAAAACATACCTTTTGGAGCAGCAATGAACAATCAAGGAAACCATAGTAGAATGCCCTGTGCAAAGGAGTCCACCCTGACTCAAAATCTTTGATGCTGATATCAATTTCTGTTTGTGAAAGGACCCATTCTATAATGTCTTCTTTTCCACATGATGCTGCAATATGTAGAATATTTCTATGGAAAATATATTTTTAAATATGAAAATTATTTAACAATAGAGAATGACAAGAATTTATTGCTATGCTGCAAGTATCAGCAAGCAAATAATATTCTGATGAATTAAGGTTAATTTGTTACTTATCATATCTTATCATTCAGCAACTTGGAACATTGATAGCCCATATGATTTCAAAAAAGTATTAATAAGAGCATTTGGACCCAATTTACAGTCTAGAAGGATGTGAGTCATTGTCTGATTTGATTCTCCACATGGACAGACTGCACTGCCACACAACCCCCAGCAATGAAGGTCACTATTTGTTTGTCTAACTCCTGCTCTTGCTTGGTTTAGCACCACAGACTCTTTCCTGGCAAAGCTTGTACCACTTGGGACCTTCCCAGATTGATGGGGGAGAGATTCAAGTGATGGTTTTTGGTCTCTCTGTAACCACTTCTGCAAGTGATACTGTGCTGCCTTTAGTCCCTCTAAGCCAGTGACCATAGCAAAGCTCTTCAGAGATTTTAACCCTCTCTGTACCTCTTGATATCTAAATATTGGATGTCAGCTGTCATTCAGTTGTTTGTCCCTTTTATACTTTGATAGAGGTTCTCCTCTAATACAGGAGGAACTATGCCAGCTAGATGATAGCATAGTTTGCACCCCCCAGGCAGATGGGGGGTCCAGAATTTTCTAAAACTTTTGTTTAGGTGGGGGTTGACTCCAATCCCATTTACAGGTGAGGGTTGGCCTCTAAGGTGGGGTTTCATATTTGCAAGTGGGAGTTGTAAACCAGTCTAAATTTAAATTTGTACATGGTAGTATCCACTTCAAATTAAAAGTTGTATTAGTGATTCCGGTTTCCCTAACTTAAGAAAAGTTTTTCTCTCAAGAAAGTGAGTGTTTGAGTGTTTTTCTTCAATGAAGTGACATGGTGAAATCTTTCACGTGATAAAATGTTTAAATGGAAGAACTCTAAATTAGTGTTCCGTTTCTATTTACATTATTGGTGGGAAGTGGCGTTTTTAACTTTTGGAAATTTATGATAAAAAATTTCTTTCAGGTGGGGGTTGGCCCCTAGAGTTCTAGGTGGGTGTTGTCTTTGTACGTGGGGGTTGATTTTTCTAGGTGGGGGCCAAACCCCCTTGCAAACTATGTATAGATTGGTGGGAGATTAGTTGGCTTTAAGTTGCCTGTGTGATAGTGTGGCAAGCTTGGTTTAGCTCCACTTCCACTTTGAATGTTTGACACAATTGTGTCCAGACTGGAGCACAATACTCAGCAGCTGAGTAATACAGAGCAAGCCATGATGCATTTTATGGTATATATTTGGGTCTACTCCGGAGTTTGGAAGCACTCTAAATATATAAGTTACTTCTACCTGGTAGCCTGTCTTTCAGCCTTCTTATGTGTTCCTTGAAAGAAGGTGTTCTATTCAGAGTTACACCAAAGCAAACAGGGAATTTATCATGCTTCGCTGTCTTGTTAAGAGATTGGTGGTGTATGTATGGTGAGAGATGTAGTGCTGTTTTTAATAATTTAGGCTAGTTTCAAGAGTAGAGGCTTGTGATTTACAGTGTCAAACGCTGCACTGAGATCTACAAATACTGCTCCTGTTATCACCCAATTTTCTTACTCACCTCCTATGTACGTACCTTGCGACGTGTAAAGGCCAGTACCAATTAACGCTACGCAGGCACAAATTTTCCTCCATCTACCCTAAGCCCCCCTAAACATACGTAACGTGTGTCTACCACTGAAAACCACA
Source organism: Alatinidae sp. Z8VKAUB7J3 (assembly GCA_010016025.2). Classification (NCBI taxonomy): domain Eukaryota; kingdom Metazoa; phylum Cnidaria; class Cubozoa; order Carybdeida; family Alatinidae; species Alatinidae sp. Z8VKAUB7J3. The sequence continues at coordinate 4,741 of JAAAKM020000300.1, read as the reverse complement.
TGTCAGAAAACCACCTACGTAAGACGACGTAGACCCAAATGTATACAATAAATTTCACTATACGATATCCCTTGTTGCGACGAGTGATGGCAAAATTATCACGTACGTCTAAGTTAGGAGCCTACGTCATGTCATTACTAGAAAATACCGTACGCCCACTTTACGTCGCACTGCGCATACGTAACGAATAAAAGCTGTATTTACCTTCCATATCCATCTACAGCTCGTAGCGCATTTCCGCATCTTTTAGCAACCAAGACTTTGAAGTCCTCTAAACATTCTTTCGTTACCACGGACAGGATATATTTCGCATGAGCTAGCAGCCGACATCTGTCGGTACAGTCCATATCTATTGCTGGGGCAGACTAGCCTTCCCCAGTGTCCTCAAAATCAGTGCTCCTCCTCGGAGCAAAGCATTGCGAACCTTTACTTTTAGTAAGCCATAACGAGAAAGCAAGAACCTAGGTCATATACTGGTAAATAATGTTGCAATATCATTCGCTTGACTACTGGAGTACATGTCGAAAAACCCTCTGATGGTGCATGCCATTGCAGTTCGTTGAAAGTTAAACTCGTTCCGTCCCAGCTGTACTTGCAAAGATGTAATGAAAATGTAGTTAAGGCAGATGAAAGTAGTAGCTTCAGAACTTTCCGGATAACAGTTTATTCAAACTTTGAAACCACTCTCAAAGTCAACTACTGCCCCTTGATAATAAAGCAACAGATATTGGGGTCATAAGTCTCCTTAGCTTTACTCTTTGTAACGAGTGAAGGGACCAGACAAAAAGAATTCTGTAGGGTTTATAAAGTACTTATCAACTCCTCGGTGTTGTCCTTCACAATTTGTAATTTACTGAAGTAAATTTCTGCCAATAATTCCCTCTCGATCACCGTTTCCTTTACTCTGAAGCTTTCCTGTTAGTTGTCTGTCACTGCTCCTGATCTAGAAACCTCGCACGACGTGGAATGTTGACGCTTGTACATGAAATGCCATCCGTCACACCAAGATCTGTTGCTCATGTTATGACCTCGCTTTCAAAAGTTGATGCAAGTGGAAGAAAAGATAACATTTTAAAAATTTGGTTGTTTAATCTACTAATAAACTTCGGAACTATTTAAAGATACCTATGAGATGAACTTTCTGTCTGAGAACTACCTGTTATCATGCCTGTCATCTTCGATATTAAAATCTGAGATAATCAACTATATTTTCCATTTATGAATGACAGTCTCTTTCCCGCCTCTCTGAGCCATTTGTTTGTTATGATTGGCGCTTCATAAGGGGGAATGCAGAACATGCAGAACTATCGCTATATGGAAACACAGGCGCGCAACTACGAATTTGAAGAGCATGCGAGGCTTGCAAAATGTAGGTCACTTGTCCGGTGCCTTTCTTGAACTTGGCTTTTACAGGTTACTCACTCTCATGGCATACAAATAATTGGTCACTATGTCTTCATAGTGATGTTAGTGGACTTCCATATGTAAGACAGCTCGAAAGGCGTTTTATCCAGTCATTGCTCTAGTAGCGACTAAGTGGTGTGCGTTTAATGACTCCAAATACAAAAACCGTTCAGTTTTTGTGTATAACTTCTGTAATAACCCTTGCAAAAAGCAAATATCTGTTCATTCGTCTGAAATCTTCGAAAGCATGGCCACGATTTTAGTTAGTAAGAAGTTGAAGAGAAACATGACTACGTAACCAGAAAGGTAAATTGGCCTGGTTTCTTTCGTCTCTGCCCTTCCTGGTGAGTTCGTAGCCTTTTTTATTATAATATTTATTTAGCAACGTGCTAAATACCATCTATTTAATGCGACACACTCTGCCTCAGTTCAACCTACGGGTAGTATACATTCAATTATCAACAGCATGTTCGGAAAGCAGTCTCTATTGGCCGATTAAAGTCAATCAAGCAATCTGTCTAGTGGCTGCTCAATTACGTACGACTTCCGACTGTCTGCACGAAGACCTATGTTCTGTATCATTTCGTTCATCTCATTTCTATAGTCTTTTACTTTCTGACTCTTCCACGAATGTTGATTGATTGAACTTGGTCTGACAAAATCATTTCGATGTAGCCACTTTGGAACAAAGTAATACACCATCCCGCATCGAGTGTTCAACAGAAAACTTCTATTAAAAGATTTATGATAATTCGCAAATATCGTAGTCTGGTTTCGTCATGACGGACGGTAAATAAGTAAAACTAAAGTACTGTAAAGTTCCTAATAACAGTTTTTTTAAAAATTGCTTTTTCGTATTCTGAGAGGAAAAGGTACTCTTCTCTGGTTATAAAGGCTTTTTTGTGGGACCAATTTGGCAATTTTCTGGAAAAGAGGTACTCTCTACTTAAAATAAGTGCACTTTCTTCAAAAAAAGGTGTGCCATTGAGACTTTTCAAAATCGTGGAGTCACCACGGCCCTCTGGCTAGACTATGATTTTAATTTTATCAGTAAAATTTCAACCCAGTAAGCATACACATAAATAAGATGGAGACACTGAGACAGCAAATTTTAGTCCGTGAAAAGGGCATAAGTTCTATTGTTAAACAAAGGGAAGGCCAGGCCTCGCCCCCTAGTTGTGCGCTTGCTAAGAAACTTGATTTGGGAAAAGGCTTGAACGTTGGTGGACAGATTCTAACTGCAAACGATACAGTTGTACTGGCTGAGTCAGCAAAAGACCTCCAGGAATAACTATATATAGTAAGAAAAAGATATCGTCAGAAAAGTGAGAGAACGGAAATGTCAATTAATTGCAAGATATACAGCATATCTCGCAAGTACGTATCTCGAAGAAGGCAGATATATCTTAATGTGCTGTAAAGGTGAAAGGTAAAATACTCAAACAAGTGTCTGTATTTCATAGCCTGAGAGCTTCTAACACAGAAGATGCACGATGCATGAAATACGTCAAATGAAGAATAACACTGGCCTAATTAGCGCCTTCGATGCTAGTGAATATTTAAAGCAACGTATCCCTTAATATGCAAATGAGACTGTGGTCTTGAATGTTATGTATACCCAGCGCATACGTAGTAGCCAAATTTGAATCGTAACATCTGACAGGGGAAAGTGTTAAGGGAGTTGCCAAATGTGTTTCTTATGACGAATAACGAGGATTCCGTGTAGATACAAGTTGACAGATAAAGGTTTTAAAAGAACGGTAAAATAGAATAAAATTACTCTTGGGCGTTAGGGCTAGACTAGCGGGGGATGCTTAATGCTGAGGAATGACTGGAAAAATCTAAGAGAAAAGTATTATACGGAACAGGGCGGAAAATTTGGATATCTAATTAAAATAAATGGATAGGAGTACGAGGTAGAAACGGCCATGAGATGGTGACACAGAATAGGAAATAGGCAGAAGGGCAACACGAGCTATTCCAGCAAGTCACATCTTTATTACGCAATCGCCAGCACGGACTAACATGAAAAAGAGAATTAGCACCTAAACGAAGAGGATTTTCCCAAGGAGTGACAAAGCCGCCGGCCGAATTCAAATATGTATTTTGAATTTTTGCCAGTATTTTTCAACAGTCATTGTTGCAAATATTAAGCAATCAACAAAACTTCGTATCACGAACATAAAACTTTTAGGGTACGCAAAGTTTGCAATTTATAAGGATTATGTACATAGGGTAACTGCGAACCCCTACAATTAGTTACTCCGTTTTCACAACATGGCAATATAATTACGGCACAGTACTTTTCAATACTTCTCGGCAAGTCCATTGGTATTTATTGTTGCAAAGCCTTTGTAAAATCTCTCAACAATACACCCATGGGCCCGACGTGATATCGTCAACATTGGAGCAATCTAACAACGGCGCTGATACCGATCTGTAACACCACGATCTTTGCTTCGAATTTCTGGCGATAAAAAATCTATAACAACAGCACATTTACCCTAGAGATTATTCCTAAAGTAGGACACAAACTTATCTTCTTCACTAATCAAGCATTCCATACAACATATGTAGGTCTACACGGTAAAATGTTAAGTTGTTTATGTTGCACGGATCGTCGAGTTCGGACGTGTGTTATTGAGCTCGTAGAGTTAATCTTATTTCTTAGCTTTTTAACAGCAATATAGGTTTTTATACATTCATTTTACCGTATAGATGGTTTATAGATTAATTTTAGCTTTGATAGAGGTGTTTTTCTTTATCATAATAAGGTTTTTAAAGATGACTTTTAGTGAAAATCTTGTTCTGGTTGACATTTTGGATCAGAAGATGTAACGCACAGAACCTTCAAACATTCGAGAAATTTTTAATGGAATACTTTTTTATTGTTCAAATATATTTCCGTGGATTTTAGCAAGTACGTTTCTATACAATGCATTGATTTATTGGTTATGGATGCAACGGGAATGAGTGCAACGTTAGCACAAGGATTGATTCAGTATAGCTCTTCTCAGTTAATGGCTTTGAATTCCACATACAATATTTCTCGAAAGGTCAGGAAAATCGTATTTCATGAGGGAATTTGGAAATCAAAATATGCGAGAACAATAACTCATACGTTCAATATTCCCGTACGAATTACATCGCAAATGGATACCAATCAATTAAGGAGATCTTGTCACTTTAACTGTACAGCTCCTAGTAATAGGAATGTTATTGAAATAGAACGTTACCCCTTGGGTCACATTCAAACTTCCCATGCTGCTTTGCATTTTGGATTGTTAAATAGTAGATCGTTAAATAACAAGGCTTTGATAGTCAAAGATTACGTCAT
>JAAAKM020000299.1:4518-17981 GCA_010016025.2 Alatinidae sp. Z8VKAUB7J3 | reverse complement strand
GCCACCCGAGCAGGGTTACACAGACCTTGATTTGAATGTGGGACCAAGAGTACTGTTGAACAACATAAAACGAAATGGTGTGAAACAGAAATCGCTTAGCGACCAACATACCGTTGGAAACGATGAGGGATAGGCATCCTGTGAGGGAAACATAACTTTGGAGGGACCGGTGACCACTGAAGGAATGCAGACTATGAAACCCCGACAACTGAAGTAGACCCAGCACCAAGGGTAATGCCCCTGACACCAATTGTTAAGTTGTGGATGCAAGTTCAGGCTTAACTGAAGATAATGATGGTACATCTCTACATCCATCCAATGGAAGGAATGTTTTTTTGATGGCAGGGACGGGAAGACATCTTTACTGAGTTGCAGAAAATTGATGAACGCACGAACAATATGACAGAAGTCCCATCAAATCAAACTGATCAGCAATACAACCAAGCACAATATTGAGGTCACAGGCACATTAGATCATAATTAAGATAAACTTGAATACCCCCAGTTTAGCAAGTACACACTCGTTACCATCTCTGCATTGAGGAATACGTCAAAGTCGCTACTGGGAGGCTTCGGAATACTTGTGCACCAGTCTGTGGAAAGTGCGCTAGGCAGTCTTAAGAAATGGAACAAATGCATTCCTGTAGCAGAATTCAATGGGAATCCCAATATTACAGTTATCGTTCACTATGGACCTTGTGAAGGTAGCCCCGATACTGAGGAATCTTACAGATATCTAAATGCAGCTGCAGCCAACACAACTTTCTGTTGGTTGTTGGGGGCTTCAACGCTCATTTTGAGAAGATACACAGACAATAGACAAAAACCAAAACACCACCAACAAAAATAGACACATGTCATAGACTCTGCAGAAGAAGTGGACATGTGAATCACAAACACGAACTTCAAGTAGACGTGTGAAAAGCTATGGACATTCATTTCCGACATGAATGAAACACTTAGGTCGATTACATCTTGATCAGCCGAAAATGTAAAACCAGCGCGAAGACCTGTAAACCATACAACACATTCAGTAGTATAGGATCAAACCACTGCATTGTAACAGCTACCATCAAACTCCGTCCGAGAATAAGGGGAAATGTCTATGACTAGAGTGTTCTTTGCAACTCTGAACTTCAACAAGCATATACCATAGCTGTTCAAAACAGATGTCAAAGGAGAATCTGTCACAAATGCATACCAGCACTTTATCCAGTCAAATAAAAACACTTCCTTAAAGTTACTCCCAAAGCGGATATCACGAAAAAATTCAAAACAGTCTTCGAATCCATGTATAGTGAAGTCCAGGGAAAGCGTGACTGCAGCTTTCAATGCCTACAAAAACGCCCCCACTGCTGAGAACCACAATATTCTCCAGAAGGTAAAGTAAGGTCTGCATGCAGAGTACACTGCTGCAGAAGAAAAAGAAATCGAAAAAAAGATCAAACACATAGAAGGTGCAAATGCACAGTCGAACTATGGCCACATTTGAAAATTGATAAATGAACCGACAGGAAGGAAGTACACAAAGACAGATATCCTGAAAGCGTTGAACCCGAGAGGAACGCATCCAAAAATGTTATAACCACTTCCAAAAACTACTGAGACAAGAGCCAGCTGTACTAGATCCTGACACTGCAAATATACAAACTTTGTTCGAAGAGTTGAACATTTAAGGAACCCCATTCACCAAAGAGGAATATGGACTGACACAAATGGAATTGTGCCAGAAGTACTGGACCTCAATGACATCATTCTCCGGTATGTAATTAGTGTGCTCACAGAATCCAGAGCGATGGACGATGAACCATTTCAAGCCACTGCCAGAGACAGACGACTACAGAGGTATCACACTTTTAGCCAAAAATACGAACAAACATATTCTTAACTGCCTTCAACCAGTATTAGATCCCACGCTACGACTAAACATCAACGGTTTTTGCCCCAAGAGAGTCCCACCACCAAACATAGTAGCGCTGCGATGATTGATCGAAGGAGTGAAGGGTCATCAACTGAAAGCAATCATCACATTTGTAAAGTCCAAAAAGCTTTTGACAGCATCCATTGTGAGTGTATGTTGAAAATACTCGAGGGATATGGAATTCCAGAGAAGATAGTGGCTGCTATATGCAGCCCCATGAAAAAACAACGCCAAAGTTATCTCACCTGATGGTGAAACATACGGATTCAATATAATTGCAGAAGTTTGCACAAGGAAACGCACTGGCATCATTCCTGTTTATATTTGTGCTTGATTATGTAATGCAACATGCCATTGACGGATATAAACCTGATCTAGGATTCGCGCTGTATTAACGTACGAGGAGTAGCACACCATCAATATTTCTAACTGACTTGAGCTTTGCAGATGACGTCGCTTTCATCTTAGAAGAACCAAGCAAGCTCAAGAACTTCTAGAGAGGATTGAAACGGAAGCAGAAAAAATTTGGCCACAAATCAATGCAAATAAAACAGAACTGATGCCATATAATCACATCAAAGTAATCATGAAGACAATGATTGGCAGCACTACGAAAAGAGCCGAAAGTGGCTAGTACCTCGGTTCTGAAAAGGACTTTCAGGCCAGACAAGCATTTGCATGGTCTGCACGCCACAAAATGAAAAACATCTGAAACCTTAGTAGGAAGATGAAAACAAGAAAATTAAAGGGGATAGTTTAATCAGCATTACTCTATCGATTCCAGACATGGACAAACAACAAGACACTAGAAAAGAGAGAATTGACGGTTGTTACACCTGTATGTTGCAGATGGTGCTGGATGTCTCATGGAAAGAGAAACGTAACAAGCAGGAACTGTCAGACATGGTAAAGAAGATAAGACTCCGAACAGCAGGTCATTTTGTGAGACACAAGGAGGAGATTGCTCATCGCCTAGAACTGTGGGAACCCACGAGACGAAATCAAGGTAGAGAAAGAAGAACAGTTACCTATCTAGGCAAACTGAAGGAGGGCATTAACCTAAAAAAAGTTGGAGAGATATTAAAAGCTGGATGAAAAACAGGGAAGAATGGAGAAAGCTTGCAAGCTTTGTCTTGGAAAGTAAGTAAGTAGAAGAAGAAGGAACGACATGCCTATGTGCAATTCTGAATAAAATATGTGATTCAAACGAGAGTGAAAGGCAAGATACAATGTATCGTAAATCCAGCCTGTTATGTAGATTAAGGTATTGTTTAACACTTAAAGACAAAGCGAAAAATAATAAGATCCGAAAAAGCATGGCAGTGGTGAACATCCGGGGAAGGTGCCATAAAGCAAGGCTTAAAAGGTTTGGCCACGTAAAGGGGAAGAGAAGAGAAAACATAAAATGGAGAATGCTGAGCATGGATCCACCTGAAAGGATAAAAGACGGGGACTCCATCACGGCAGACATGCGATCCGTTTATGCAAGAGAAGAAGATATAGACGACAGAGATTTTTGAAAGATATACGCATCTGCCGTGGCTACCCATTCAAAATGGGAAAATTGAGAAATAAGGAGAAGATAGTGACTGGGCAAAAAAGTGATATGCCATAGCTCGCGACAGCATGTAATAAACGATAACGAGGACTTGCTTTCATTGTGCATTAGACGTGCTGGTGTTTTATTAAGCTGGAGTAGGAGAAAGCCTGCGTTGTAGACACCAAAATGTTGCTGAAAGTACGTTTTATTGTGTTATACCGCAGCCACAGGGGGTATTGAGGTCTAAAGGCGTACCTCATCATAAATGTAACCAGAAATTATAATGTTGTATGTAATAGATGTTATATCTGTCAGTAACTTACATGTGGATAGATAGGGGGGAAGGGATCAGGTAGAGTTGGAAATACCAGTGAAGCAAAATACATGACACAGTATAAACGCTGAGAGCCTTAGGGGCTGTTGATCCAAGGGATGAGAATGCGGACAGGGGCCTCAGCTTATGTGTTTCTGTGCCTACGAATTACTGTAATTTGACTTTTGGTAACTGGCAATAAATCTCTTACAGACAAAATTGGTTGGTCTCCATCAACAGCTCCTAAAAGTCTATTATTATGTAAACTTTGTTGAAATGGCAAAAGACAACTCTGTTAAAGATGTATGCGGGGCATTAAATTAAGCATTGCCTTTTGTAGGTTTGTAGCCTGTAACTCTACACTGTCAGCCTAGTTACGTACTTAGAGAGTGAGTTAAATAATTTAATTGCTTGATTGTCTCATACGTTTCCCCAAATTCAATATTAGCAAAATAGTTAAATGATCAATATTTAGCTATTTAAATATTCAGCTTTTTAATATTCTAACACTTTTCGACTCAGTCCTTGCCATAGATGATAGAGTTTATCAGGTCTTGAGTCTCTGTCTGTTTGCATGCTACGTTTCGAGAGATTAGCAGCCGGATTTGAATGCTACGTTTCGAGAGATTTGCAGCCGGATATCGCTGTTTTTATGAAGTTGAGTTGCAGATCTCCGGGAAATCTTGGATGAAACTAGGTCGTCATCTGGTACCATGCTGTTTTTTGCTTTTTTGTGTATTCAATAATATTTACATCTATCAACTTCCACACAAATTGCATCCAGCTCTTAAAATACACAACAACCTACTACTGCTTGTGTTTGGTTGAAATCTTTGTTATTATGTGCTAGATACTCAAAGAAAAGTGCAGATACGCTCAGGCAAGCGGTAATTCTTCAAGTAATCTGATTTAGATTAAGCCCCATAACTGTGGCAAAATGTCATTTCTCGGAATCCTATACTCGCATTTATTGGCATCAATTCAATACGAATTTGCTAGTAAAAATAATCTGCCCCTTTCTGAACTCAATTGATAAAACGAATAGTGTATTGTCAGCTACTTACAGAATGGCAATACTCTAAATATTGGGCATACAAATTGAACTCACTTTGAAATTGGTTAATACATTGGAAATAATTGTGTTTAAGATTACATAGCTAGTTTAATTTGTATGTTTCTGTTGTTGGTACACCAATAATTACGTAGTTGTGTACTGAAAAGCTTTTTTCGTCTGACACTCTTCAGAGTACTAACGTCAAAATTACCGAAATGGAATGAGTGAAAGAGTATCTCCAACTATATTTGAAGGAGTCAATCAGAAATTGGACTGCCTGAATGGCTTGTGTTTTTGGACCAATCAGCGTCCATTATAAAAAGATAAATTGAATGGGTATAGTGAGAAAACGAGTTCTTTTTGTCTGCATAGCAAAGGTCTTCTTGCTTTTATGGGAACTGACTCTAGAACAGCCAAATGAAATGCAGACAATGGCCTTTCCTATGATACGGAAGCAATCGTCCGTGTACACTTTGACACAGTCTGTCTTCTCAAGCAAGTGTTGCCCTATGGTAGAGTCACGTTGCTTAGTGGTGTTTTGGTCTTTGAAACCCATCGTGGTTGTTTCCTTTCAGGAGTCGATTTTCGGCGATTAAACGATGGTACATGCCGCTTAATTCGGTCAACCAACCTCAAAGTCGTGAGGCCAACATAGCCAGCCTTACACTGGCATGAAAATTGATAAACTTCAGAGTTAGAATTTGTGGAAGGCACACGATCTTTGTGGTTCGTTGATAATTCTTTTTGGGTTGTATAGACTACGCTTGGAGTGACAGCGTCAAAACACTTCCCTATTGCCATTTTGATCTGGTAGTTGCCACGGTAGTTTTAAGTATACGGGACATTTTTTTAGTCCGAAGCATTTTTCTTTGGAGAACTGTGAAAGTTTAAATCTGATAGTGCTGTAAATGATGTCTTCGGGATAGGCATTATAAAAAAAGTTTGCTTTAGAAAGTTGAGTTCCGATTCTCATTTTGTATTAGAGCAAATCATGAGAGCGCGGTGAACTAAAGTTTTGATGAGGTTAATCTTCCGTGTTTTGGGGCAGAACGAATTCCAGGAGACGTATTGGCCGGAAAATGGTACGGAATTTAGTACCCTCTTTTCAATTAAAACATCAAGAAATGGCAATGAGTTGTTGTGTTCCTTCTCAAATGTAAATTTTAGAGCTTGGTGTAAGCTGTTTAAGTTTTTGAGGAATCCCTTTCAAATATTGCAAATATTTCATCAACATAACGGAAATAAACTATGGGCTTCTGGCAGGATTCAAACAATTGAAGTTCATGCTTATTGACTGCATTAAATTAGCAAAAAAGAATATCTGGAAGTAACGGTGGCAGCGGAGACTGTGTTCTCCTGCACGATATCTGTCGGCCCTGTTTTTTATGAGACCTTTTGAAATTTAGGTTTGAATGCCTTACAATCATGTCCGTTGAACAGCTCACCACTTTTTTTTCGGACAATAATCTGGGAAGTGTTGAAATAATTCTGCTTGATATAAGTAGTTCGGACGAGAACATTGCTCTTATCATTGTCTTGGTTAAGAAACCGCGACTATATATGCTATGTCGTTTAAACTGCCTGGTTCAAGAAATTGTATAGTCTAACTTATCTTGTCTTGGCTCTTGTGTTTTCTTGCAAACTAGAAGTTCTTTCAATTCCTAGTATCCATGAAAACTCATCAGTTATGTTTTTTCATCCTCTTTTGTCTGATACGTCCATGAACCACGAGAAACACAAATGTGTATCTAATTTCACAAAGATCAGACATTTCTCTTCTTGCGTCCTCTATTTCTATTTTGCCTGTCCTGATTTTATCAAATGTCTACATTTTAACAAAATGGACATGGTAAATTAGCAATAAGAGAAATGCTTTGCATGTCACCTTCTGTCACCTGTGCCTGTCTTGACTCGTTTTCAGAAAAGGAATGAAAACCACGACAAGGACAACAACAGTTGTGACCATGGTATTCTTCCTCTCTAATCCTTGGTTGATATTGATAAACGTAAGTGTTTAACGAGCTTTTAATAACAAGAAATGCAAATATTTTTTATCTTTGCCCCCTACTCAAAGAGGGTTTTCAAAGTAGCTCCTAAGCCCCAGTACTTTAGTTTTGCATGGAATTGTGGATGCTGAGAAGAGAATAATTGATTTTGCTGGACTTGTTCATTGTTTCTGATTGAAAAAAAGTGTGTAGGCAGGAACAGGCTACTTAGATCTAAACAATTTACACACCGTTGCTAACGTCATAAGCTGAGGAAGCAGCGGGCCCTTAGCCAGCACTTTAGGTTTGGTTGGGTATGTTTTATAGCCTGATGAAACAAACTTTGAACAATATAGTGACTTGGAGACGGGTTATGCCTTTTCTCTTAAGGAAGCTTAATGCTTAACACGATATCAGTCTTAATTACACCGAAATCTTGAACTCTATGTTTTTTGAGTTGCATTTGTTCTAATTACCTTTCTGTAACGATGTGTAACCCTACGGTAGGAAGTTGGGCACCAGGGTATAAAGCTTTACAAAAATTCATGTTAGCTATCATGACTCGCCACATCTTCCGATTTGATGTTAGCTTTATCAACTCCTGTTCACTTCTTCTTTTCATATTCCTTCATAATCTACAGTACAGAGTGTAAGTAATTTTGTCTCTTCCTTCCTCTGGCTCTTCTTCCTGGTAGCGTGCCAGCCACCAGTTTACTTTCTAGTTGTCCCTCCCTTATTGCAAGTCCAAACAACTGTAGCTGTTTTTTGACCACTGTTAGCCATTCTTACCATCGTAACATTTATCACTCGGTCTTTCCGTGACATTTTAAACATTCTACGCCAGAACCAGATTTCTACAGCCTCTAGCCCATTGTCAGTGCTTTTCCTCACAGTCCATGCTTTACAACCATATATCATAATAGACCACAAATAACATTTTAGACTCCCATGGGCTTGTTTCCACTTTTAACTTCTTATTACGAAAACACTGTTTCATGTTGATTAATGCCTTTTCTGCCCAGGCTATTCTGATCTTTATTTCGCACTTACATTTTCCATCCTATGTGACGATACAACCCAAATATTAAAAATTGGTAATCTTTCCTATGTTCTTATTATATGCCTTTAACTGACATGTAAGACTAGCGTTTTTGCTTAATATAACAAAATGTATTCTTGCAGATATTTTAAGTTCTAACTATTTTATCTAAAATGGCTTGCATTTTTTAGCTGAGACTGGCATAAACGCTGTGTTCTAAGCATATCTTAGGTTATTTAGATTCTCTCTTCCAATTTTAACACCTTCAATATGATAAATGTTCTCAATGATCTTCTCACAGTACAAAGAAAACGCGTCTAGTGAAAACATACGTCCTTGTCTCATTCCCTTTTACAGATAGCCAGTAGCTTAGCCCGGGTTCAATCCTAAGTGCCTCCTTCTGATTCCAGCATAGATTTCTTATAACTCTGATATCTTTCCCATTTACTTCTAGTTGGTCGAGCATTTCTGTACGTTCTCTGTGCTGAACTCTATCAAATGGTTTTCCTTCAGTACTTCAACAACTTTTCTCGGTTAGAATTCTTATGCAAAACAGATCTCTCCTAGTTCCTTTCCCCTCTATGAAACCAAAATATTCTTCAGAAATATTCTTTCGCATTGGCTTTCGACTCCTTGACATGAGCACCCTAAATGAGATCTTTGTAATGTGACTCACTTAGCCTACTGCTTTATGACATTTACATTAGACTATTCCAGTTTGTTTTTTTGATATTGTCACAAACACACACTGTTGTGTTTTCTCTGGTATATTTTCTCTGCCAGAAATGGTACTAGGGATTTTCGTGACTTTTGTTATACCAAATTTTCCCCAATGTTTCTAGTTTTTCCTCAAAGTTGTTAAATTGTTGCAGAGCTATCTACAAAACAAATGGGTGCCAGACGAAACCCCAAACTGTGTGTGAGCGGTCATTACTATAAGAGGCGAACCATTATAAATTATAAATATAAAATTTACTTTCAAATGCTTTTCAAGGGGCACATCATAAAACAAAAGGCTTTTAAGTAGTTTCTTAACATTCAGGTCCAAGGTGCAAGTGAAATATTTAAAGGGTCTTTTTGAAGTTAGGTCAAAAACCTAAAAGGTGTACAGTTTGGTCTTAAAAATGCCTCACGCCCACTTCCGCTTTTGATATATGGTCCATTGATAGAATAATAAGGCAAAGGCATTAGTAGTTAAAATACCAAGAACTACGTACACAAATTAGGAACAGTCACTAGACATTGCAATGGAATCAGCGGATAAAAAAATCACCCATAAAAGCGATTATTTCACAGTATAGTTGACCTGCAGTAAACATACTATACCGTTGTCGCAGTGAGACGATTAGAGGTCGAAACATCTCACGAAACACTAGTCCCATATTAATAGTATTGATGAGACATGGCAAAAGCAACTACATTTCATGCCATTTTGTTGTAACTATTTGTCGCTTGTTTCCTCGCATTTCATTGGCCTCAAAACGTAATAGGTCACAAGTCACTTACGTTATAGGACCATAATCTAACACAATCATCTAAAAGACAATGACTGAAAATAATACCCCCTCTGCTATGTCCTTGTATGAGATAGTGGATACTTTCATTTATAAAGGAAGCAAGGTCGGTGTCACTGTAAGCTAGCGCAGACACACTTCTATGCTAAGAGTTTTCATCGTGATGATGATATGAAATACTTTTATTTAGTGGAAAAAATCGGGGGGGGGGGGCATTTTATATTTTTAGAGAGGCATTGCCCCGAAATTCCCCTCATAGTGAAGGGCCTTGGGCAAAGTATCTGTCTGTATATAACTTTGTTAAAGCTCGGATTGATATTATAGGCTGAGTGACCAGAGACATCCTACAAAAGAAAGTCACAAAGCTGGCCTCCCTGGTGCTTCTAATCCCATTTTTTACAGTCAGTGTAAAAACCTATACACGTAGTATTCAAGACAACGATTGTCTCTTAAATGATTTGATTTAAAAGAAAGGATTAAGCCATTGCAATTTCAGGATAATCATGATTTTTAATTTTTAGTACACGTAGTACCATACAATGCTAACAAAGCTAGTAAGTATATGGGCCAGAAGAGAGGTAAACAATGTTGAAAGTAAACAGAGAGTAGAGAGAGAGAGGGGAACAACTAACCTGGAAGAGAGAAATTCACGTTTTATTAAAATCATCTTAGTAGTAGGAAGAGGGACAAATATCAGACACCAGCAAGTTCCACAGCTTAGCAGTTTGCGGAAAGAAATTAGTCTCATAGAAAGACTTCTTGGCACAGGTGAGATTAACAGCATTAGGACAAAAATGTTGGGAAAACCAGTTCATCCGAGATGGAACAAATTGGGCTGGAACCAGTGAAAACAGCTCATTGGAACATTCCCCATGGTAATATCTACAAAAAGGCTAAGACTGGCCACATTTCGCCGATGAGATAGAGGTTAAAGGGTGGCAACAAAGGATGGGCCAACCAAGTTGCAGACACGTCTCTGGATAAATTATTTGGTGATAAAAGAATATCTGAACAAGGAGGGGCGAAAAATAGTCTCCAAGATTTATTGTGCTCGTAAATCTACGATCTTTTATAAGAAGACCAATTTTGCATTTTCTGTTACAAGCGTAGCTGTTTAACTCACGACAGGTCCAGGCCCATCGCCATGGGCGGGCATGAGGGGGCATTGCCCCCTCCAAATCATTTTGAAAATTTTCCTTTTTGAAAAATTAATATGGTTGAATAGAAATGCCAATTTGAAAAGTATGATAAAATCATTGTGTGAAAGATAAAACATCTGCACTAGTGAAATTAAATATTAAGTAAAAGAAGGCTTTTCATTTGTTTTGAGGCAATACGACTGTTTCGATCTGAAATTCAAAGACTGGTCAATGCCAGGTGGAACAAAGTTGGAATTACAAATTTGTTACCGCAATAGCGAAAGACTATGAGGTTACTTTAAAGCAACCTTTCAATGCTATGAAAGTGGACACCTTTAGACATAGTACTCAAAATGTTTGGCATTTCTGTGACAGAGTTAAAAATTTGATGCGTTACAAGGCTACTTAGAAAACATTTTCTAGAGATTGAAAGCAATGTACCATTTTTTAACTGTATGCAGTGTGACCCTATAATCATTTGGAGCCATCACTAAATGCATGTTTTGTGGCTGCCATTTTTATTGATGGAACTTTAAACACATCGGCAGCTTGTTTGCATGTATCCAGGTCCTATTCCCAAAATCCATGTAGTGAAAGTGAAGGCGTAAGGTCTCATTCTCCACGCCAACTAGTACATTAGATCATTTTGTGATGGTAATGACATACCAAGCAAAAGCGAACCTATTTCTTCCTGGATGTGTAATTCAATACACGATGGCTATCGACAAGGTCTTACGGGAACAAACACAACAAAGCCATTGCTTTCAGTTTTTGCTGAAATAAGTCATTTTTTGTTTGGATGTTGTCAACACGTACTCGGTTGTAACTTTGGTAAAAAATATCTGTAGTCTTTCCAGGCAAAAATTTGTACAACCTCATGCTGTGACTCTAGAAGAAAAACAGACTTTTCTAAATACATTTCTAAATATGATTTCTAAAACTTCTTAAAATATGTATAAAAATGCAGGCTCAAACAATTGCAAATATATTCCTTTATCTGAACCGTATATATCTGAAACTATAACCAGAGCCGTTGCTATGGGTGTGTGTCTGTGGGGTGCAACACGCCCTGGCGGCGCTCCAAACTTTGGTAGTCGGCAGATTAGGATCCTCAGTCGGGAAAAACATGCAACAATGCTCCCCTCTCACTTGGCATCTGCAGCATCACTTTCCCCCCCAAAAGCAGTATCCTCTTGACACGGCCCCAACTATAACCAAAGATATAATAGGGAAACGTTTGAGAATATCATTGCTTACAAATACGTACCTTATCGGCCCTTTTTACGCCAGCCCTTAATGGCATACATTTTGGTGACCAGCATTTAAAGGGCCAGTGTAAAAAGGGCTGGTGTTAAAAGGGCCTACATTTTGAAATTTCGGACCAAAAGGCGGCGTTATTTTTCTAACCTTGCTTTTTGGAAGTACTGACAATTTTTTTAACGTCTATGGAAAGAGATAGATAAACCGAGGTCTTAGTGTACTAATTGCCCCTGCAGCGAGCGCTAGGGAATGCAGGGACACTTTTTCACATATAGGATAGGAAGCAGTTCCGAAATTTTTGTTTGTATTTTCATTTGGAAGGTACAAGCCTAGGAAAACGGTATTTATGGAATAAAAAACTTATCTAAACATGAAACCAAACAGTGAAGAAGTACAATTACCGCCAACGTATTTTACGTAATGATCAAAAAGGTTCAAATTAAAGCAGTGGCAACTGTATCAAAAAGTGAAAAAAGGTAACAAAAATGAGTTGCTGCTTATTACAAAAAAAACCAAAACAAAACGACCAATTAATCAACTGTCATTTCGATTTCCTGAATTGGATTCTCAAACAAAAGTAAGAGTCTTCAGAAACAGTAAAAACTTTTAGAACCAGACAGTTTTTAATCAACAGTCATTTCCATCTCCTGAAACGGATTTTCGCATAATTGGACCAAACTGGAGGCCTCACGTACAGCCTTACAAAAGTGCGCTTTCCTGAAGCCATACAAGACAAGACCTTTTGAGTCTTTTAGGTGTTTGAACATGCCAATGATCCATCTTGCATCGAGAATGAACGCATCGATATTCGATTTTTCGAATGTAAAATATTCGCGACCACTGCAAAGTCTTCACCCCCGAACAATAAAAGTTGTGATTGAACACGAGGAAACTAAGATCATCTGTTTCATTGAGAATCGACATGAATTCGTTTACAGTAGAAGGTGGTAGTAGGGGATATTATGTCTACAAAGAAAGATGTTGGAAAAATACTTCCTTGCACCAGCAAGTAAAATCTTGAAAGAAAAAAATGACTTCTCAATCAATATCGACCTCTTTTGTTGCAAAATTACGATCAAATAACTTGACAGAATCGGCGATGTCACGGTTGGTTACATACGCAGAGAGTTATTTGTTTTTGTTTTCTATTTCATACAAGAAGGAGGATCAGTTACTGGTACCATTGCAAGTATTACGCCAAGACCGTCACCAATTCCAGAAGGAGTGCTAGAGATTCCATTACAATGCACTTTGTTCATGAGAACAAAGTCATTCTACAAAAAATGAAGACTTTTGTCGACGATCAAGTAGAGAAAATGACAGAGATATATAAATTTGAGAACACAGAAGAAGCAGAAGAAGAAGAAGAAGGACAGGACGAAATAATGGAGGAAATTGTAGTGCAATCTGACGACAACAATGAAAGTGGTTTTGAAGATATTGATTTTGATTACATTGAAAGTGAAAATGCGCATAGATTTAACGAATAAGTACTTGTAATTGACTAGAAAATATCAAGATAAATATCATCAAATGCCTGATCACTTTTCCAATTTCTTACCTTTTTAAACTGGGTAAAATGTGATCCAAAATGGCAGTAGCTCAAATTTCTTCCCTGGTGTTATAAAGGCCGGCGTAAAGAGGGCTGGTGCTAAATTATTGCCAGCATAAAAAAGGCCGGTTAAGTAGTATGCACAG
>JAAAKM020000298.1:0-27225 GCA_010016025.2 Alatinidae sp. Z8VKAUB7J3 | reverse complement strand
TGTATTACTTCTTTGAGTTTCGATGTTCATGATTAGACAGTTGATTTCCATAAACCCTGAGTCGTTTATTCTAACAGTTTTGCCATGCTTAAAGGAAATTTGAAATAACCAATATGAAATGACTAAAATAGCACTTGAATTACAGTTGGAGGATTGTCGAGCACATTCCTCCACTACAGTTAAAGACACTCTGAAACAGCTCCAATGTTTGTATTGCTTGTGCAAGGAGTGTTCTCTTGTATGCTAGTGAGACCTGGCCTGTCACTTCTGAGGACATTGCCAGGTTATACAAAAGTGACCATGCCATGATACGTTGGATCTGTGGTGGTACGCATAAAAAGTTCCTTAACTAAAGTGAAAATTCTTCCTTAAGCAGTTAGGAAAAATCTTTAGCCAAGGAAATATCTTATGTGAAATGCATGAATGGCATTAAGCGTATCCTTAGCTACGGATTATCCAAAACTAAAAGGAAATTGCCTAAACTTGTTCTGCTTTAGGTAGACAGTAATAAACCAAAGAAAAGCATGATTTCTACTTCTTGACATAAAAAATTAAGGGTTCTCTAGCCAGGAAAACATGCCAGCATTGGATGTACTCACTGATGACACATGTATTTTCTTCAGTAGCAACAATTTAATAAATAAGAAAACGATGCCTAACTGAACCTCTGAGGAAAATAGAACTTTAGTCTGACTTTATTGGAAATAAAAACCTCAGTTATCAAGTATGATACAGCCAAAGTGCATAAGTAGCATCCTTCTGGAATGGCAGCATTACTAGGGTTCGTATGAGGATTGTCCCTTCTATTGGAATTTACACAATAAAGAGAGTTGACTGGTTTTGACAGGTCATGAATGGTGGCACAAAAACATCCAACCTGGTTGACAACATAACAGAACTTTTAACCCTTGTCCACAGGGACAAAGGGAAGAAAAAACAATGAGTAAGTAAATAAGTATGCTTTAGTATGTCAGTGCTTCAATAGTGATTAACTGTCTTTCTCAGGTATTTCTGCTCTTCAAGATACTTGTGTTCATTCATTATGTAGGGCAGTCAGCTTTATGAACTCAATACTGTTCTCCATCTAAAAGGAGTGGTCATCAGTCAATCTACGCAATTATCAAACCTATAGGGGAATGGCTAGCTTGAACAGCTTAATAACATTGAGGGAACCTATCGAGAACTGATCTTCCTCATTTTCTTCATTAAGTTAGGTCCCTCATGTGGCAACAAGGACAAAACTACTGGGAGTTTGTGTCAGAACTTGCCTGACAAACAGCAGATAGGCATGGAACTTAAAGGTGGAGTTTGCAAGAAAACTAGAAAGTCGCAGAATGGACTGACAAAGGCAGATGGTAAAAGGTGGATGGAGGCATATACCTACCCCAGAGGAAGCTTAAGGCACCGGATACAAATTGTGTTACTCAAACAATACCATCTGCATTGTGTTGAGTAACTTGCCAAGACTGCAAGATCTTATTCTGACCCAACATTTAAGATAGACTGCACTTGTATGTAGATGTCCCAACAAAGTGATGAGACAGAAGATGTTGTCTACAAAACCAATGCAAAAACCCTACTGGGACTCTTGGATAAATATCGTAAGATATTAACAGTCTCAATTGAGCAAGCAAAGAGAACAACACCAAAAAGAGAACTGGTTTTGATGCACTGATTTTAAAGCAGTTTAGCAATGCAGCTCTATGGTGTGTTGTTTTCTGTTGCAGGTGGAAGTACAGGTCGTGATAGAAATGTGCATCACTCAAAGTAAGACCCTTTGGTGAAGAAGTGGCATTACTACAATACTAGTGTAAGAATGCAAATAACATACTGGCAGAAGTGGAGTATCTTACTTGGTCATTTATCATTTTATACAAAAATTTGATGCAGACAGGATGTCCTTTGTCAAATCTATTTGAAAAATTAAGTAGAGATTATGAAAAAGATTCATTTGCTAAAACATTCCCAATCTTTTCCCACCTAAAATACATGAGAAGACTAGTGTTTGCCTGCTTTTCCAGCCTAACCCCTCAAATGGCCATTTTTAAAAGCTTCCCCTTCTTCTCTAGCGCTGTTAACCACCTACAGACACTCTCTCATGTGCACTTCTTAAACCAAGGACCCTATTTCAATGGTCTTAGAAAAAATTATTTCTCAAATTGGCCTGGTTTCACACAGGCACTAAATCAAGCAGACTTGTGACACAAGTGCTAAAAGTTGGTTCATGAAGCATTTGTCACAATTTTGTGTGGTATTTATCATTAGACCCTTAATAAACATTGGACCTAAGGTAAAACTTTAACTTTTGTGGTCGTGATTATCAAACTGACAAATCATATAATATTGTTAGGGATGGCTTTATTTCCTTTCATAAAATAAGTCTTAGTCTTGATTGCCGTAATAATAGAATCCTTTACGAGACAAAATCTGTCCGATTGCAGCAGCTCAATGATCAGTCATCACGCACAAGCAGCTCCTGTGGTTGTTCACCAATTGTGCTGTCTGTTGTTTTCCAGACAAAATTAGAAACTTAATGAAACCAAAGCTCTTATAAATTTATTAAATAGGTTAACAGTGGCATAAAAAAAACCTACTGCCACCGTATACATTTACATAAATATTCGCAACAAAGCACGGGCTAACATAACAAGTTGGGCCCATATATGTAGTAGGCCTAAGAATCTAAGATCTTCACAAAAATAAATATGGTACCAACACGGCATCATCAGCCGACGGTATCTGACTCACCCAAATTCGCGGCAACTGAACATTTTCAGTTCCTGAATCTGTGTTTGGTACTTCGATTTGTAAACTATCCAACTCCATTCCAACTACACATTTATATCAATTTAGCCCAATTGAGCTGTAAGTTAATGGCATTGAAGTGTGTACCGGAACAGAAAATCACTGAATGCAAGAGCTGCTGTTTGTTTCATTTTCGTAATGATAACGAGGCTACCGAAAAGTTGCAAACTGGGGAGAGTCGAGGCTTTGAAACAAGCGATTCAAAAGAACATACCGGTACCGCAGTCTCAAGTCTGATGCAAACTTAATATTGAATAGAACACTAGAGAAATAGAACAGTATGTCACCACCGGGGATCGAACCCGTGACCCACGCTTTCGGGCCGGATGGCAGTTCTTCCTTGGTCAAGTCACATGGCGCAGAGAGGCTGGTCTACAATTGCGTAGAGCTGGATGTCGATGCCCACCGGTGGATGATTGGTAGCTAATGTGGCGACTAGAGAAATAAAAGTATGCTAATATCGGAGGTCACCTAGCTCAGTTGGTAGAGCGCACGCCGCGGTGGTGACATACTTTTCTATTTCTCTAGTGTTCTATTCAAAACAAACTTTTCAAATCCTCTCTTCTTGATGATGCAAACTTAATGTCAGGACTTTCCCAGACCTGTAAACTTTAAAGAAAAATGCATGAAAATATGTAATATATGTCTGCATCTACTTGCAGGAAGGCAAGACACGGTGGGGAGAACTTTTCTGTTAGATCACGAAAGTGATGCCTTGAACTCCCTTACTCACATGCAACAACCGAACATCAAAGCGGTAAGAAGTCTTGCAGAGGAAGTTGAGAAATGCATCGGAATCATATTATCAAAACTTGCCACGTAGAAAGTACTTAAATTTTATTTACTAACCCTTCTCTAAAACGTGTGAAAATAACTTAAGAAGTATCATGCACGCATGATGTAGAAACAGAAAAAAAATGAATGAAAACACGCTGAACGCGTCAAGGTTGGAAGATCTGCTTCTCAACCTGTCTAACTCGATTCCACACTTAGCCAAAATTTCCTCTCTACTCCCCTGCCTCCCCAAAAGCCGATGTACTGACGTAAAACGAATAAAGTTCCAAAATAGAATTATTTTCACGACAAATGGACTTTCTACTTCACATAGATAATATTATCATTCATTTTTAAATCTGCAATGCAGTTGAAAACATAAATACTGTACCACTGATTATGCTATTTAGCCATCGGACATCAATGGAAGCTCTGGACTAAGTTGATAGGCCTATGTATAATTCATTCGGAAGTTTGGTTTGAATAGTGGTCGCATTTCAATCTCAAATTTCCACGGTTTGGTATGATTTCCAGATATTCTCACCGAAGATGTCGTTTGCCGTGCTTCACTCACACGCCACAGAGTAAGTTGTTGGAGAGGGTTTTGGGAATCAATGCAGCGAGAGCGAAAACTTCTCTACTTCTTTACTTTTTACTCAAACCAACATCGTAATTTTCTTATAAGCAGACGGAGACGACATCGTTTGAAACGACGAAGATCCCAAGCGTTCCCTATGGGCAATTATAGCTATGTTAGACAATCTTACAAGAATGCTCCTTCTCTCCGTTTCCGCCATTGAGTGAAATTCCTCCCCTAAGCTTTCTGGTTGAGCACCACTGCTTTACAGTTTAATTAGAGTATCTCATACATTATCCTGGCCAACCGACCAACTACGGGAGTGGGAAGGTCTACTAATAAACCACACCCCATAGTGCAATGGTCTACTCAGGAATTTCCAAGGTGCATCACTTTGTGGAGGAGTGAGGGTCTTCGATCATAAAAATTTACTTCTGAGAACAGCTGTTAAGATGGGTTGCCTTCTAACAATCACCAAATCGTCAAATAAACAGTTTTACTTTCTTTAACATTGGCCAATCTACATTTTTCAGTAATACCTTCAGTAGGTCCCCTATCGAATGCGCTACAATTGCAATGTAACCCTATAATTACGTAGGCCCTTTAACCCTAGAACTCTAGAACTTTAGAACTTCAATGCTTGTATCAGGTTTTACGATATTAGAAACAGTAAGCCTTGTTCTAATGAAATCAGTGTACAGACAAACAAGTGCCCTTTAGTGTTCACACGCGATGAGTAACTGATAAAACTACCTTAATACATAAAATTAACGTGTACACGAATTAACGCGACTTTTATTAACGTTAATCTAATTAACGTTTTTTCAGACTAAAATGCATTTTGACTTGCATTAATCAACGTTTTTTTTCAAACGATCAAACAATAATTAGTGCCATCGTTTACTAATGCATGTGTTGATAAATGACAAAAACCAAGTACTTTAAAAGACACTTTTCTCCGAAGTGTTTTCTCTTTCCCTAAAATTTATGTAATGCTTACCTAAAAGTGGTTTAAAGGGAATCGTTACCGAACATTCACTTAGAAAAGTTTAAAAGGTAAAGACCAAAAATAAAACTATCAAGGTGGAGATCTTAGGTTCTGTACTAACGAACCGTGGTTTTAGGTTTTATCAGGTGCTGGTCTTCACTTCACTTTCTCCCCTGATAGTTGTTTTCGAATTACAAAGAAAAAAGTTTTAACTCGTGCAGTTAGAATTCTATCCCTAGTTGTCATTTCCCTCCAAATTACAAATACCTTCAATCCTGTCAATAGCCAGTCATGCAACGCTTTGGAATCGTGGTATACTTGTAAAACAAAGAAGATGTATGTCATAGATTACACTAACCGAGTAAAGTACAAAAGATAACACTACGACATAGATTTCTTCGCACCTTTAAACGGTATTGGCCGGAAGTCCGTCAAAATTGGTAAACATGTAACTGCAAGACATAGCAATGCATATAGGTTGAACGCTAATTAATGTTCACCGTTAATTTTGTGTATTAAGGTATATCGTTTTGCTTACTGCTTACTTCTCTCTGATATAATACACTCTTCTTTATAATCGTTAAAATTCTGAATAGTTAGAACTGCATTTATTGCCAGCTCTATCATTGTACTAGGTATGTCATAGATTACAGTAACCAAGTAAAGTACAAAAGAAAACACTACGACATAGATTTCTTCGCACCTTTAAACGGTATTGGCCGGAAGTCCGTCAAAATTGGTAAACATGTAACTGCGAGACATAGCAATGCATATAGGTTACAACCAAGTAAAAGCCTTATTTGTCTTCTTTAACAGCAAACTGATGGGCATAATTCAGTACAAATGCAGTCAAGAATTACTGAAACGTTTAACTTAATAATTACAAGAACGAGAGCACGCTTTCCTGTGAGTCTTGGTGGAAGCTTATGCAAAGTGTAGTTGCAAACTGGTTTCCTTTGGATTTTCTATTAAGGAAGGCTGCTTTTCTTTCTTGTAAATTTTAAGGACAGAACACATTTTCTTTGCAAGGTGAATGAGTAGACGCGTTGTCATGTAAGTATGATCTTTTTCATGCACAGGATAGGCTTAGGATGGGTGACGTTCAAGAAAAACAAACAATTATTGACTTCAAGTAGAGTACCCTATCATATCAAAGCCTGCTTTTACAAAACTTAAATTTTCCCAATTGTATTTTACAGCCTGGAGTTCGTTAATTGGACATCGTCCTTCTTGCTGAAGATGGGAACATTCCAACACCATATTATGAGATTCATGACTGACAGCAAACTCAAAGATCACGTCTCAAAAAGAACTCCTTAAGATACCAACGCCAATTGTAACCAGTCCAATAATCAAGAGCAAAGTTCTAAAACTAGTTTGGCATGTCAAAAGGGCTAAAACTGGACTTTCTAAGCTATGTCTAGAGGGAATGGTGAAAAGAAAAAGATACGAGGACGGCCCAAGCAGTCGCTGGCGTGACAACGTTCACGTTTGGTTGCGCCTGTCGATCAAGATCTAGATCAGTGGAAATTACTTTCTCATTTTAGTGCGCAATCTGGTTATACCGGAGACAGCGGGATATGATCAGCTAGCAGAAGTCCCGTATAGTGGAGTTAGCTTTAATGTTCAAAAAACAGGTATAAAGTAGGCCTACGAGGATTTGACCGTGATTCTCTCAAAAACTTTTGTGTTTGACAGACCTAAGAAATTTTGCGCAGAAATTGATTCGACCACTAATGTGATTCGTCGATTGATGTCGTTGAATGGCAACATGGGTCGATGCATTAGCTCATAGATATGTCAACAGTTACATGACTCCAGAGTGTCAATCAAACAACAAAATCGACCGATCACATAAGACGAAGGAAGTTTGGCGTTAAAGTTTATTAGGTCCATCAGGAGCAGAGAAATCAGAGAAAATTGAGATCAAATCCTTATTTTTTACACGCCTTAAATAGATGATAGCTAGTCCATTTCAGTAGATGTTTTTACCAAGTTTTCAGACTTTGGAAGTAATATCTTATAGAAATTATACAGTAAAGTATTGATTTTGAACCAGGAGTTATTAGTGGCCATTTGCGGGTACCATTCAAACATTCAAGGAGGCGATGTAAGAAAATGGGATAGTAGGTGTTAGATTACAGATGAGGTGCACATGGGTGATTTTATATTTTGTTTGAGAATTATGAGCTATTGCTTTTTTTATCGTTTACTATCTCCAAATCGATTTACAACGAGCATACGTCATTAGATTGTCTTATACGAATGTACCGATTTATCTAAAACTAAGAAACTGTTAATGTGGTTTCGTAAGTTAAGTTTCTTCGCTCTTTAAAACAAGAGTTGAAGGTTTCGTTCTGAAAAATAAAAGAAAATGGTTTATAATTAGGCTATTATAAAAGAGAGATGAGAAATTGAACCCATAAAGTAAAATAAGTAAAGTAAGCTGCTTGAGTTCAGTGGTACAAATAGGCAATAAGAAATCTTTGAAAGGAAGAAATAACCTGGATCAAAACTTGTAAGGTGTGTACGTCACTATTCTATTCTATTTTGAAATGAAATTATCATAATCCATGAATTGGACGTCACAAAATACTGCCAATATGAGTGGTCTCTGAAAGTTATTCATAACGTGCATAGTGACAATTTTCAATTTCATTTTATTCATGGGACCTCGGCAATTTACTTATTCTAACAAATAAGTGTAAGGGATTAAGTAAAAAGCTAAACCCGTTATTGGTTCCTATCTGTAAGTGACCTGAAGAAGTATTTTAGACAAAAAGTTGCCAGTAAAGTTTCCTCATTTGGCGTCCTTGGTCGTCAAGGGCAGAATTTGAAGCAAATATCTTTGCAAAAAGTTCTGCCTTGTCAGCGGCTGAGGAAATCACCTCAGGGATGTTAAATATTGTTTGAATAGAGGTTTTGCATCTGTCCAGTATCTTGCTTGTTACCCTCCAAAACTCTCGATAGCCAAGTCTCTGCTGAGGAACTCTAGATTAAACAGATTTTAGGTAGCACTCTTTAGCACTTCTTATAATCCATTTGCAGTGGTTGCGAGATGTTCCAAAGGCAGCTTTGGTTTCAGGGCATCTGTTTTGATGATAGCAACGGAAATAGTAATTGCGGTGAGCAATGGCAGCAGTACACTCAGGAGTATACCATGGCCTGTTTGGTTTCTGTTGGAATTTCTTAGCAGGTATGAAACTCTTAATACCAGCAATTAACCAATCAAATATATCGGAGGAAATCTTGCTGAAAATAGAGTGCAAGGTAATTTCAAAAATCTAAATCTATCCTAATCAGCCTTTGTGTATCGATACACTCTGCGATGGAAAGGGACATCAGAGAACACTTTGAACTTAGATTTTATCTTGATGGAAACAGCTGAATGATCAGAAGATCCCGAAGGAGATAGAAGAATGGGTGTGCACTGAAAATTGTCAGAAGAAGATCAAGAAGGCTTGCAAAATGTCCAACAACATCAGGTACACGGGTGGATATTTCTACACCTTGAGTTAACCCATAAACAATGGAAAATCATAACAAAAACCTTCCTTCATCTTCAGTCTTATTGGAATAAACTAGCCTGTTCACATTGTGAACATTAATGTCACTACAGATATGAATGTTAGCGGAAGGATATTCAGACTGGGAATTCGCTAAATGACAGTAACTCCATCGTCTTGGGGACAATAGAGGGCAAAGATAAAGGAAGTACTGTTAACAAGAGCAACACGAGAACACATATATGGTAACTCGGGGTCTTCATTTGAAATGTCTCTACCACATGGAATACCGTCTTTGATGCAGGCACAAATTCCATGGCCATAGCGGTTTTGTAGGTCGTGTTTAGCGGATATGGTAGAATAATTTGGAATCTTGCTGAAATCATTTTGATGGGTCAATGCTGGTTCCAAATAGAAACAACAAGTCAGGTTTGGTCTCATGTAGATGGATTTCAACCTCTAGAAAATTGGAACGCAGACCCCTACTGTCGGTCAAAAACACTTGATAGTAGGGATCCACGTTAGGAGTTGAAGAACTGGGTTTGCGTTTTTTATTTGTTTTAGAAATAGTCATTGGAGAAATATGTGGAGCAGGTCAGTAAACACAGAGAGAATGAATTAACTATCATTGAGAACCATTGAAGAAAGAAGAACCGTAGCAATTCCCACTAATTAGCATCAAGAGGCCCCACCGGAAACTACTACATGGTCCAGGCTCAATTCACAAAATAGCAACACTCGTAAGTCAAAAATAGGGTAGAAAATAAAATTCAAATAACAGTATTTTTTACAATTTTTCTGGACGGACAGAATGGTATAGTAGGTGGTCTTTCGGCAACTTTCGAGCCAAATTTAGTAGGCAGAGCAGTATTTTTGTAAGGCAGAACTCTCTTCTCTCATGATGCTTACCTACCTCTCAGAATCTCGTGATGCTTACCTATGACGTAGTGGTCTCTGTTGCCGGCAGCCGTAACCATAGTGTCTAGAAACACCTTTTTATTTCACACTGTTATGTCCTATCTGCAAACCAAAACCGGCCAGTCAAAAGACGCCAACGAACGTTAAAGACATTTGTCGGTGTCATTATTCTTGTATTCTTCTTCTACAACAAATTGCCGTGATTGCAAGTGCTTTCAGTCCTGCAAACAGCAGAATAAATTGCATTTTACCCATAAATGCAAGCATATTTACGTCATGAAGATACTTAACTATTCTTATTTCATTATTTCCATACTCCTATAACATTAACATAATTATATATTAATTGCGGATCCTTATGCCCTAAACATATGGATTTTTAAGTGTAAAAAGTTCAAGATGCTAGCGCCATAAACTGAAGTATCAGCTAGTTACATGCAACGGCAACACTTGTATAAGCAGACGGTTTTCAATTCCTAGAATACTTAAAGAAACACCAGCCTGTGCACCACTGAACCTATATGCCTGTCTGTCCATAAAACAACGTTAAAGGTTGAAATAACACAATAACACATACCAATTAATTTCGACCGGGAAGTAAAATTCTTCCTGATAATCTGTCAAAGGCTCCCCAGCCCTAGACTACTCATTTAAAATTGCAGATGAAGTCTTTTTCAGTAGGTGGTTTACACAAGAATGTGACCATCATTCTAAAGACCTTGAACAGAACAAAATTACACTTAAATGGCAAAGAAAAGAAAGTCCTTGTGGCAAAGCTTAAAAAGATCGTCGATAGGGCGAGCTGATACATCTGGCTGAAAAGAGACGATGATTGGACACTAAAGTAACTTTTGCCACAGCACAAGATCAACGCACCTCACCCAAAAGATCGTTTGGGGATCCACCATTGTTGCTCGTAAAGATATAAGGAGCCAAAATGGCCTTTCAACAATGGTACATTACGTGATGATGCGTTTATCTTGTATTTAGGAACGGAGGGCAGATCGTGGCAGCATTTATCAGTGAGTATTTGCTTTTTCTTTTCTTTCCGCATGATATCGCGGAATCACTATTATTCTGGTTAGTGTAATTAACAGCATGTTGATGTACACATGTTTAACATCCCTATTTAATGTACCCTTCATTTAATACACCAGATTCTATCATAAACGAGATTCATGGACAATATCAACATTATACTGAGTATTCAACTATTTTGAAAAGATCCATTTACAACAAAATAAAACATTTAAGCATTGAGTAACCACTGCTGTTAGGCTTAAATGAAATTATTATGACATAACCACAGTTTTTATTCTTGACGACAGGAAATCTTCTATAGACTAGTTTAAATACTATATAAATTTTGTATCAAGTTAATCAATCCCGGATTTTATCAAGAAGATGATATATTCAACCATTTAGGTCCATGGCAAAGTTAAAAGAGCACAGGCCCTTGATTTTGCATCAGTTGAAGATTTCCAGTTGGGTAAGCTAGGTCTAATTTCTTAGACATGTATTAATAGACATGCTATATTTTTGACCTTACTTAGCTCAGAATATAAGGCTTGTAACTAATATGGAACAGCTATGACCTAGTAGAGAAAAGTTTTCAAATGTTTAACAATAACTTTAGGATTAGAGAATTTATTTGAATCCCTGCATGAAGTCCGAAAGATTATAAGAATGTCATTTTTAATCCCGAAATTTGGCAACTAATTATCTTAAAAAGCCTACGTCAAGCAGAGATGATGATGCGTTATAAAAACGAGTCATCCCCTTTAATGATCGATAAACTTAGTGAATGAGATTGCTCATAACTATAGCAAGTACAATTGGAACAATAATGACCTTCGCGAAGATTCATCAGGTTGAACAGTAACAGCTGCGTCCTCAAACTATCTTCGAAAGATCCTTTTAACAACTTTGTCGTCGGATTTACCAGAGTTACAATCGACAGAGCTTGTCAAATGGGCGTGTTACTGACGTTAAGTTATATTGTGTGCTTCCAAACAACTTCATGCTTTCCTAAACACCTTAAACATAATGTACAAAGACTGATGGTCCTGGCTCCACTCAAAATGTGTTTCAGAGATAAATCAATCCTAGTGACTACAGTAGCTCTGCTTTTGCTGCATTGAGTTCGAAAAGGTTAACGTAATGGTGTGTCCTTGTCTCAGCCAATATGACGGGAGGATGACAATAACAGATAGCAAGCCACTTATTTTAACCATGGTGAAGTACCTAGACATAACTTTTATTATCGCCAAGCTCGAAAGGGTTCAAGTCTAGTAACAAGAAGTCATGATATTATATGACAGTTAAGAAACTATAATCATGCTATTGTTGATTACAAGACCAAAATTTGTAAATTGGTATTTACCCATTTTTTCACCTCAAACCTCTTTGTTGGCAGGTAACTTGTTTACGTCTTTTAGCTGATCATGACTCCATTGATCCCCTGTCACTACCCCTACAAATTTACAAGTGTTCAATTACTTCCTCAAACAGAAAAGACAACGGCTTATTTTATTCTACTATTGGAAATAGTGCTTAAAGTACCACGGAATCATATTCATTCAGTTCAAATTTCAAGTCAGTAGACTTAGATGTTTGAACGTTAATGACGGAGAAACGGATGGGCCGACAAACCAGAAGACTAGTCTACAGCTGGGCAGACGGATTTAAATTTGATACTGAACGCATTTTTGCAGGGTAGATACCATATTCATTTCTTTGATCTTTGAAATAATGTAAAATAGACGACAGACTTGGCTTTGATTATCAAAACCACAAATTATAAAAGGATGGACAACCTCTTTGACTTTTACTTTCCTTGTAACTTTTTTACTTTATCAATTGGAAATATTTGGGTCAAGCTCCTTACGGACTACACACCTATGCCAGTCTTCTAGGTGCAGTGAAAATAAATACGTTTATTACATTCTAAGTTCAGGTCAAGAGTTCATTATCCTAACAAAGGTAGTTTGTTGCCTACCTCTTCAATTTTGATCTTGCTTTGTTGCGTTTAATATTACGGCAGTACAATTGCAAATGATATCCATGGAAGAATAGTCAAACAGGAAAGTATCATTGCATTTATCCATGGTGTTTACGTTCATCTGCGTTCAGTTTGCAATCATAGGTTGTTTAAGATTAGCTTGACGTAATATTTCTAATAAATATTTCCTGAAAAACTCCAAATGATAGTGTTTAAGCATAAACGTTGCTATTGATTACATAGGTTAGAAATTGAATATGTTTCAACAAAATTTTGTTGCTTTAAGAAATGTGGATTGGTTGTTCTCAAATCTTCCTTATCGATGTCATTGGTCTTTCCTTGTGCAGCCGTGTAATTAGCTATTTATCTCAACGCGTATACAAATCCTTGGCCCTCTTCACCAGACTTATCCATGTCTCTCTTTGTTGTGCCATTCTTTCGGTTTCAACCATTTTCAATCTACAAATGCTTTTGACAAGATCGCTAACTCTTGTCTTTTTTCTTTAGCCTCTTTTCCCGGTAACCATATCTAGAAGAAGGGCTTTTTTCAAGGCTGTCATGCCTCAGTACATGAGCAATGAAGGACAGTTTACCCGCATATACTCCATTTTGAAGTCTATTTTTACAACCAATCTTGCAATATAAATTCACTGGTATTCTTCTTTGTCCAACTGATACGAGGAATTATTCGGCGGTAGCACCGTACCTCTAAACTTTCAAGGCGTTGTTTGTCTGATGTCTGCAAGACTGAGCACTCTGATCTGTAGGTTGCTACTGGAAAATAAGAGAATTTAACAGTCCCTTCTTTTTCTAGAGGTTTATGCTTCTGTTCCCCCGTATTTTGGTGGGAGCAATCGTTCCATGTTTTGCGATTCCAACTCTTCTACTGATTTCCTTGATGTCATCACGATTGTGAATAAAAGCAGTCCTAAGATATATTTATAAAGTGACATTATCATCGAGTTCATTATTAATCGTGGTGTTATTTCCATCAACTTGTTCTGTTCCTTTGTAAATTTTTATAACTTTCGGGGTCTTTTTTTCATTGAGGAAAAATCGACTGGTTTCGTTCGTCCTCTCTTCACACTATCCATACGTTCTTGTAGATCATCTATGCTTGCAGCTATTAGAAATACATCATCAGAATATCAAAGGTTTCTCATTTTAAGGCCTGCAATTTCAACATTTCACTCGTATTCATGTAGCGCTCTCCTCCTAATTGAGTATACGTTAAACAAATGAAGTGACAGGATGCAGCCTTGTGGGGCACCTTGTCTAATCCCAAGCCATTCCGTTGGCCCTAGGTCGTTGTTATAGCAGTTTTTTGTTGACCATACATTTACGTCAGCAGATAAATACAGTGGGAGGTGAACCCCATGTCACGCACAGGATGTCATAGCTTGCCACGAACAACCGTGTCAAAGCCTGTGAGTAGTTAATAAAGCACAAGTATAGGTTTTTTCTACGGTTTCAATTCTTCTCAATAATCATTTTCAGGGTGACAATTTCGTTCCTTGTATCTTTGATCTGTAACTGTATTGCTCTTCTGCAATCTTTTCACTTAGCTTCTTGTCCTATCGGCAAGTGATGAGAGTTTCAACAAGATTTTGCTGCTATGGCCGATAAGTGATTGTTCAATTGTTGAGACACTTTTTGAGTATCTCCTTTTTTCGCACAAACATGTGGTTCATCGGGGCCATTCCGTTTCCTTCCAGACTGTTGTACATATTTGATGGTAGAAAAGTTTTAGCTCCTCGTCTCAGGTATTAATTATTTCTGTTGTAATTTCTGATTTAGTCTCAATTTCATGTTTTGAGGGTAATCGTAATGTAGTCGACAGCAAATATTTTGATTAGTCTTAAACAACATGAATCGGTCGCCATTTTCATAAAAATTTGGTATTAGATACTTCAAAGTAACAGTCTAATTTTTTAAAAACTATCAAGTCTGCAGTGATAATTTTATTCCAGGAGTATTCCAAAGTATTCCTTATTTCTTAACTATGAGTTAGAAGCATTTTATTTTGCAGTAAAATCTTGAGTCGGTATATAGTCAAACATTTATAAAAGGGCTGGAATTAATAGAGAGGTCGTTCCTAGAAAAAAGGCCTGTTTCCGTCCTTTGAAATGACTCAGGCCCAGGCCACTTATTAGTTACGTAAGAATTTCAAAAGATCTGATTTTGAATTTATATTTGTTTGTGCAGATTAAATATTTTTATTAAAATCAGTTGATTTTTTTATGAAAAGAAAATGGCACTACAGCATTTACATTAAATAATAAGCAACTGATGAGCCATTTTTGGGTACATAGCGGCTCGAATATCCCTCATAATTCCTCATAATAGCTTTTCTCATAGTGTAGTACCAGTCAAAGGTATGGGACCAAATCCGACATAAAGTCACCAAATCTGAGCAACCCGTGTCAGATCCTGCATTTGAACTCCATACACTTGGCAAATGCCACATCTGGCGTCCAAGTTCAGGCGTCCCCTTATGGATAAGTAGTGGAACTAGTGACAGCAGGTTGATCTCTAGTGTCTCTGTTGGTTTGTAACAAACGGCGGTTGTGCCTCTATCACACCTCTTTTGGTAAGAGATTGTGGGTTTATTCATGACAAAGATAGTGACTGCCCCCAGTTAGTCGAAGCTGTAAATTGAAAAGGGAAATTTGGGCCCTTTAATAGATCTTAAAGAGGCAGCTGGACTATTGCTCTATAATAACCTTCAATAAAAATTGTACAAACACGTATAGTCTAAAATAATAGTGCATCTACATCACTCGTCGGCCTCAGTGTTACTAGCGAGAAAGTGAATCACTGTGTCTTTAGGCAATAAAGTCCCAGGGCTCTGGATGACGACTTTGGAACAAACTGGCCAAGGAGTCCTCGTGTTGATGCAGCTTCTTAGGCATACCTTGTGAGTCTACGCAAAGATATCACATTTCAACATATAATGTCAGAGCGCTCTTCTCAAGCTGTCAAATTGAAAAGTATTTGCGACTGGACGGAACAGCATTGTAGCCCTAACTAGAAACCGGTAGACATGAAATTGCATTTTACATTGTAGTCTGTCCACAATGTTCTATTTCTTGGTGAGGAACGATGGCGGTAAATGATAACATTTGGATCCAACTCGAATATACGGGAATATACCTTTTTTGATTGACCTCTTGTCATACGTCGTCATATGTCATACGCAATACGTTGTTGCAGGTCACAGTAAGTGATTCAAAGTTTAGAAAATGTCCACTGTCTCAGAAGCATACGATTCTTAACAATGAACAAATTTGCTGTGCATTATATATTATATTCAATACTTCTTGTTCTAGTCTATAACAAGCAGTAATCATTTGCTTACTTGTTTACATGCTTATACCTGTTGGGCACCCTTTCAGCCCTTGATGTAGTTTGCTTCAAGGCATTACTGTCAGCCATTTTGCTGACACTGGCTAGCAATCACTATAACAAGCGTTTACATATATATCATGTATGGTTCCTTAAAAGTAAGTGGTTGTTTCTCCAATCCAGTTTAACCTTTAAAACTATTTGCAGTTATTACATTTCGGTAAATTATACTTTCGTGCACCGTTTAACTGCGCAAATAAAAATAAGAGTAAGTCGCTGAGGCATTTGGTTTATTGATGACATGAAATGTGCTGCAAAGTTACCTGCTCCACCTTGGAAATTTCTCTGTAAAAGCCAGACGAAATACAAACTCTTAAAATCAAAAATGTTTGTACTTCATCTTATATCCAACACTTATAATTACATAATTACATTTAAAATGGAATTTATTAGCTATTTACAGGATTAACAACTTTTTCTGAGGTATTTGTTACCCATACTCCTAGTTCACGACCAGGATGTTCAATCTCGTCTTGTTTAATGCAGACTTGATTAAGTCCCCTGTTCGTGGAGCTACCTTTGACATGATCGCTTCTTTTCGCAGTGTCAGTATGCTCATGACCAGTTCGACTAGGTGCAATTCTTGCTGTAATTGCCATGCATCGCATTTGGCATCTGATAGCCCTAGCTAAAGACTTAAATCTCATACAGTACATTACAAATCGTAAATTGATATCTAAAATCAAAAGTAAGGTAAGATATTCACGGACGCTATGACAATCAATTTGTTGACAACCCACCGTATTGACAACAAAGATAAAAACTATCCGAGGAATGAGGCACACTCCAAACATCAGCACCAGCAAAAGCACTGATTTGGCGGTCTTATAATTCTCCTTGAATGCTTCAATCCTTGCTCCAGTGGTTAATTGACGATGTCGGTTACTTAACTTGAATAAATACGAATTGCTCAACATCACAACTACAAGTGATAAGGAAAGTACGTTGGCTTGAATTAGGTCAAAGATTGGACGAATTTTCATGCAGTTATATCCAGCAAGTTGTGCATTATCTACCCATACAAGACAACTCATAGAGAACGAGATGCCCCATATCAAAGTGATCGATGAGCGAGACTTTTGCGAAATTGTCCATGACTCGTGTTTAAGGGGGAATCGACATGCTATTACTTTTTCTAGTGACATTGCTAATAAAGTCAGCACTGACGCTTGCACGGATGACCACAAACTAAACTCGTAAATCTCTTGTAGAATTTCAGCCTCTTTTTCACTTGTAGGATGATGACGAAGTGTCAATGTCAATGGAAAAGTAAGGAAGATGAATGAGAGGTCGCAAACAGATAGGTTGGCTATAAATCGAAAGCTGATAATGCTTCGTAATTCCTTATTACACCAGATACCTCTTAGAAGAAGTAAGTTACCAACGGTGCTAATTGGAAACAAAGACAGCGTGGTAATCGTTCGAATGCTGCTGACGGTATTGCAGACTAATTGAGGCTGGCTTTCACTCGAGTTGTCCATTGCTTTCCTCCTCTAAAAATATCGACTTAATAGTTAACATACAGGCAACAGAGCACATTGGTAAGATATGCAGTCGCAGTGCTGTCTAAGGTATTGTATATTCTGTTATTTACGTTGCGTAATGGTTGGTAAAATACCAGAAAATGCCAAAATGTTCTTAAACGGTTCGCATCCCATAATGATGATGAAAAGTAGTTGGTCCTTTGTCAATCCAGAGTTATTCTTTTGCTGAGCCGGAGAATAGGTAGATGCAAACTTTAACAGACTGAAAATCTGGAACACTGTGTAACAACCAAGTAGTCATAACCTTCTGCTTAATCTGCAACTGTCCCATCTCTATTGAAAATCTCCCGTTGCAATCTGTCAAGCATAAAGTATCACTGTAAATACACGAAAAGCTTCAAATTTCGTGATAACAAAAACTACCGACATGTGTACAGGTGATGTCAGTTAAAGGTCTTTCAAATCTGGTCTGCTCTAAATGAAAAAAAACGAAAGAAGGAACTTCTTTACCTGTATCTGGATTAAGCTTGAGAGTGTCACTTATCGACAAATGTTTGCAATGCAAAATGCAATAACTACAAATAAAATTAACTACGTATGTAAAAAAGATTCAAGCAAATAAATGCACACTATTCATATATTGTCATATTTACAGCTTTAATATAAACAAATGGACGTATTATACGGAAATTACAAAATGTAAAGCAAGTGAAGTTTTCACATTGCAAATTAAAAAATTGTACGCTTTGAAAAACAGGAATAAAATAAGTATGAGAACCATTTACGGTACGACTTTAAGGGAACATATAGAGTGGACCTATTAATAAAAACTAAGAGAAAAAATGAGCAAATATATTTTGTAAATACTGAAGTCTATGAGTAGTTCAAATATCTAGAAATGATAATGATAATGCTGGCAAGAACTATGGTGAGAAGTTGGCTATTCAGAGGATAATTATAATTATAACGATGTTGAAGGCCATAATGAAGCTGCTAATGATAGTGAACTCTGCTGCGACGAGGATAATGATGTCAAACAACCAAGAGATAATGTTAGGAAGGTCTAAAATCCAACAAAAGAGGTCATAATTTTTATGGTGGGGATAGATCAACAAATAATATCTGCAAATGACACAAACGCCATTCCTCGCATCAAATAATGCATTTCCCCCCCAAAAAACTGAACAAACAATAATACAGTAAATACATATCATTATAAAAGAAGTAGAATTCAGTTAAATATACATTAAATCTATGATACAGTGTTGGTCAATGGCAGAGATAAAATTGGAAGGGTAAGTGCATGAGTAACGTCACACATGCCTTTTCAAAGAACTAGTATAAATAGTCTTAAATGAAGCAGAAGCGTGGCCTTTGCATGATTTTCTGATCTAAATAATTTCGTCTGAGCACTAGAGCTTCCAAACTAGTCTCTGTTTAATGTCAAATCCAATTTATCATACCTAATCTCTGCCCTTCACTGACTTAATATTGACGAGCCCTGTCCTTAGTGATGAGCGGTTTTACGCCTTGCACTCCCCTTTGCTGGGACTAGGGCGGTGCCCACATAAATGGGACTTTTGTTTGGAGCTTAGAGCACTTTAAAACCGGATGCCCTTCCTGTCATCACTAATTGCACTTTAGGGGTTCGAACCCGTACCCTCAAGCATGGAAGGCAAGCGAACTAAACACTAGACCACGGCGGCTGCTGTCCTTAGTGCTAGTGCTGATTTGTGCTAGTGCTAACCTTTTCTTCGATTAGGAAAACTTCAAAAATTGCATGTATTAGTTTTATAAATACAGATATCTTCAGCTACAACTAAATTCAGAGAATTGTAAATGAGAATAAAATGCACTATTTAAAGTCAATGGGGAAAGGACTTTCATTTTGATCGGTGATATGTTCAAAAGACTTTAAAGTTCGAAACTGTAAGTAAGGAGATGTTACTGGAGATATATCACTTTAAGGTGATTATGACAACAACAATTCAAGAGGAATCTTAAAAGAACGCTATTTATCTGTTTACATATCTGTGTAAAATTGGTCCTTCTTTTTAATGTACTCAAAGTATAAGGTACAAACAAGAACGCATGCTGCAGCATTAAATATTTCGACAAGGCACGCTGTCATAGGAACGTGTCACGTTGCAGTTTAAGTCTGGGCTGATACTTAGTGCAGCAAATTGTTTGAGTTCAATATGACATGTTTTCGATAGATAGGAAGTTGTCCTTTTGTAATAATAAGTAACCACATATCAAGATTGAAACCCATCAAAGGACAAAGCTTAATAAGTTATACGCTAACTGCTGACACCGAAAACTCAGTTCCTTAGGCTGAAACACAGAAAACCCCTTGATAGACCTTTAGCAGAATTAATTAACAAAATAAAATTTGTCGAGAAGAGAGGATTTGAAATGTTAGTTTTGAAGGAACACTAGAAAATATGTCACCATCGGGGATAAAATTTCCTTGTGTCTCTTTCCTTCGTATAATTTTCTATCGGGTAGTAGAAGGACTATTACTTATGTTAGTAATTTGTCACTTAGAGCCATTCGCTAGAGTATAATAACAGATAACACAAATAACAATGTAGTATCAACATTAAAAGTCTCCGAATGGTTATTCCAAAAAACCACTTACATAGATGAAGGAGAACAAGTCTGTGGATCAGTTATTCACTAGCAAGAGACGATACGTTAGGGAAGCAATGCTATTACCTTTATTTCATGACGCTCTCATTTTACAAGTCAACCAATAGATCTGCTTTTCTATAATCTCTATTATAGATGAACGTTGTTAAACTCGAAGAAAGATGGTACCTTAAGTCCTCCGTTAAAATAAATCTTCTTCAAATGTACATTTTGAAAGGTCCTTTTTGCTTTACTTGTCAGAATTTTTCTGTGAAAGACTTTTGTTTGCATTTTATCTCATTTTTTGAGATTTGTAGCAAGTAGGTCAACAATACAAACACGAATCGTTTTAAGTCCTTAAGGTCCTGCTCGCAGTTACAAATTCCACGTCTACATTTCAGAAAAGATTTTACTTTGTGAAACATCGTCGACGTCGAGCTGGTAGGGGTAGATTATAGGTCGAAATCGTCAAATTGCCCCTGATAAAATACTACATAAGGAGTTCTGCAAAATTTGGTTGTTTTATGAGTATAATGAGATGTGTGATCTTCTTAGCATGCCGCAAAGGAAATTTTCAAACATGTGTGCGTTACTTTGACTGATCTAGATGCTAATTGCTTACTTAAAACAAGTACCGTCTTACGTCGTTTGCCATGTTTCACAAGCATTTACGCGCAAAACATTTGTTCACACTCAATATTCGGGGAAGTTGAGTCCAAATCCAAATGCACTAATTTTGAGTTCCCGTCCAGATTACGAAACGCACTCATTCTTCCTTTGTAAACGCCGCCTTAATTAAAAACAATAATTGTGCTTTTGGAAACAGAGCCGACTGCTGTGGTCTGTGCTACTTGACGCAAACAAATCGCTGGCAGTACTCACGCACACTCCTTGATCTCGGCAAGTTAATAGGTTATTCACAGAAAAGCTGTGAGCAACAAAATGTATAAAGCAGTTGTCATACAAATTCGTGAAGCCAAAGCCAAAGTAATTTCAAAACCACTAAGCGAAGAAACTTTAAGCTTTTCGTTATAAACATAGACTACTGAATATGATGGATGTACGCAGATCCATTTCAATAGGCATTGCGATTTAGTGGTATTGCGCCTGAATTGAAAGGTTCAAGTAGCCTACTATTGTCATAACGTTGCCGAAAGTAGTGCCAGAAATGCGAGCTGCGCAATTAAAAGGTATTATGAGTATCTCATTTTTCATTGGAAATATCTCAGCTAATACAGATAGCTATTTGTTGCAAAGAAGTCTCTGTCAGGGAATCATGTCTACTTAAAACAGCTCCTCCAATCAACCAAAGTAAACTTTGAATTAATCACTACCCCATCGTGGTACAAAGCTATATTTCTAACTCGCATCTGAAGGGCTACGTTAATTACGTAATTTTGCCCCTTGTTGACACGACATTTCTTACTAAAGTTATATAAAAAAATGTAAAAATCCATGAAGCACCATCATGTACAATTTTTGTGCTTTCACAGTTTCAGATGTCGTTATCTATTTTGATCTTGGCAATATCAATCTGTGTTCCTTTAACTCTCAACGATCGAGCAAAATAAACAACTTTTGATAGATGCATGAATAAGGAATCAAGTATTAGAATGCTAAGATACAATGTGCGATGAACGCCCCTTTACAGGAATGAAAATTTAGTGAAATTGGAAGCAAAAACCGGAGGCGGCGAGAACCTGATTGCTAGGGAAAATTTGCTATCGAAGGCTGAAACACTGATACAAGTAATCGTTGGTGAGTATATTTGGTGATTGGGCATGCTATAAGGAAGGGCAGATTTTATAAATACATTGCAGTAACTTAAATTACCAACAGAAGCAATAGAGTGGTGTTATTAGGTTTAATGACCACTGTTGTCTGAAACCAAAAATGGCACACATAAAACTTGAGCAAACAGAGGATAATAGTTGGGTGACAATGGCTCATTGGAGAGTAAAAGAAGAAGACAAAATGAGTATTGCGTAAGAAATATCCTTAACTTACGTAATGTTTAAGCAAAGTGCTTGCTCTCCCATAATGCACATGACATTTTACAGTGCTATCAGTGATCCATCTTCTACTTTTTGCGTACGTGAATATTTACATATGTAACATAAGAACAGACAAAAGAAAAGACAAAAGAGCATAAAAACATAAAGTTTGCGGAAGTGTACGTGTTCTTAACAAAACCTACACAAGAATGAACTAAAGCACAGACCTTTATAAGTATATTTCTAGATACTTTCTATTGGAAGGAAAAGTATGATTCTGCTTATCGGTCACGTAAGGACGCGAATCATAATGAACCAAATACCAACTAGATCCTATGAAGAGTTGCTACAGAGTTCTTGGAACTAATTTCGAACATTTGACAAAACATCACATTGACAAACCATACCATCTAGCCCAAAAACTTCAATGTCGTAACTTCTGCCAACTCTAATTTTCTATTACTGCTAAGAAAGTCTTCTTTTAAAACATATTTCTCTCAATAGAAACACAGTCTCCGACCCTATTCCACTAATTGAAGCTAAGATTGATTGCAATGGCTTCCATGCCCGTAGAGCGAATCATGTACAGTAGATTTTACCAAGCTTATTATTCACTTAAAGGTGTTGAGATAAGAACGAACCATCAGGAGTAATAAAATTTCAGACCTTTACTAACAATGATTTCAAACTATGCTTCTTCATGTAAAAGATCAAAGCAGGAGATACCAAAAGTCTATAAAAGTTCAATCTGACATCAACAAACGTTATTAAATGTGCAGAACTTCTATGGGTTTGTCGAATACACACATATAACAAAAGGTCAAGAAAGGCAGGAAGAGTTAAATTATCGAGACAATTTCCCCTAGTAAAATTTTTGTTTACAGTCAGATTTTTGTTCGGTTATTATTCTCTGAAAGACAGAGAAACATAAAATTGCAATCATTTTATGAAAAGGATAAGCTTTAAAATTCAGAGAGGGTACTACCAAATGGGCTTGGGTGTATTCAGGGAAAAAGTGTTATAGACTAATTATATCTTGAAGTGCTTTTCATTCCAAACGCAAAAACAAGCATTGAATATAATGGGTTGTTATTTGTAGCCAAACGGGATTACATTGACGAGTCATCCAGTTCTATAGCAAGCTATTGGTGAGAATGTGCCACCTGGTCGGCCTTTCAAAACATCGTTAATCTACCTAATTAATCAGATTATTCGGTTGCCGAAAGAGATTTTAACAGCAGAGAATTGTAGGAAAAGAGAACAAGTAAAACCTCGCTTGATACCTCAAAAATCTGACAAGGCAAGCGCAGTTTTGCATAATGAGTTTTGCAACAAACCATATGGTAAATATTTTCTTGACAGCATGTATGCAAGACATAAAGCATTCTCACCTTGCGTGCTGCAGCTTCTTTCAGTATTACTATATGAAAGGGGGTTGCTAGGGTAACTTGATAGAACTGATCTTCACATAGAAACAAAAGAATTCTAATGTTTGAGTGGGTTTATTTTGTTAAATAATTATAAGCAGCAAGAAAGCTGGATATCTTTAGGAATGAATTGCATTGTTCGCTTCCACTCTATATGCTAAATAAAATGTTATGGGCTGAGCTCATAGTAAACGAGGCAGCTGAGCTTATTCCGAGCGTTGGCCAGTTTCCTCTCAAAGGGCCTTCGAGGCTTTTTTATCGTCTCCAAACTATAATAATCATGGAATATATATCGCAAAACCTATTGGTATTCCAGTTTCAAAGCGTGTCGAACGCCCTGCCGATTTGAGGAATGTAAGTGTTGAGAAAAGCAGCAACATCAAAATCCCTCATGAAATCCATCAGAAAGCACCAAGAAACATTCTTTGGGCACTTCATGCGAAAGCTTGGAATGGAACATAGGGTCACCACTGGTAAGATCTGAGGGAGAAGAGACAGAGGGAGAAAACGAGAGAAGATGCTGGACGAACTGACATCGTGGCTTAGAATATCAAGCCGTACTGACACAATCACAAGTGTCTGGAGACGAGATGGATGGAAGACAATGATCGCCGAAGCCGCAACGCATGGCACATGAAGAAGAAGAAGGTGTAATTCACACATTTCCAACAATTCACAGCAGCGAATCAATGACAGTGACAATTAAAGTCACGATACCATGAATAATTTCATCATTACCATCGTTGTGCGTTTGATTTGATGATTATTTAGTTTACTTATGCAAGGAAGTCTTTTTAGTATAATATTCAAGGTCTTCATGGCAACGTAGCATGTTGAGGAAAACAAATTAAAGTTAAGGGTTACACAGAGTTGACTGTTCACGCCGGTCTACGTAGAAGTATGGAAACCTTTGCAGATCAGCATCAATGACCATTAAAGATAGCCAGTAATCATTTTATTAATTGCCTAGTTCAATTATTTTGCTGCTGATATTCTTAAGGTCTTACCAAATATACAAACGGTACAGCGCATCGTCGATTATCCAGACGGTCAAAACCAAGCAGCCAAATGTTATATGGAAATCGAAAAAATTCTGATAATCGATGAAAAATACAACTCATTGGTAGGTTAGTATCTCCTGCAACGTGGGCTGGTCAGTTCACAGATGAAATATGCAAGGGTGGTTTCTCTTAGTGGAAATCTTTGATTTACAATTGAAACCAGGAACAAGGAATAAACGGTTGCCTTGCTTATTTTGTGTGATGTTGTAAACAAACGAGATCACAGCTAAGAAAATAAATGGCAGACAAAAGACGCTGTTTCTGAAACTTAATTGCATGCCAATTTGAAAGCTTTTAGTTCATCAACAAGGTGATACCTAATGACCATGATTGTCCAGTGGCAATTCGTTGTTTGTTAAGTTTATATGAGAAAGAAGGGTTTAAAACAACACCTGAATACCGGGATGGTCGAGGAAGGTAACATAAACTGTTTATCAACCAGCTGACAAAATGTGTTAGCAAGACTGCTGTGGACCTGAAGCAGCTGGCTGATCGATGAGGTATTTTTCCACAATATCAGATTCTGATAAGGCACCTAACAAAGACGACGTCA
This sequence comes from Alatinidae sp. Z8VKAUB7J3, assembly GCA_010016025.2. NCBI lineage: Eukaryota > Metazoa > Cnidaria > Cubozoa > Carybdeida > Alatinidae > Alatinidae sp. Z8VKAUB7J3. The sequence continues at coordinate 2,101 of JAAAKM020000298.1, read as the reverse complement.
TCTGTTTCTGTTGTCAGAATGTAATACCTAAGTTATTTTCTTTGTTTCAGCCTTTGCGTCTTTGCCTTTTGCTTGTTTTCTTTCAGTGCGAACTGTGGTTTGCTTTTTATTAGGACACATAATTGAAAAAAGGTATTTTATCTATTAAATGCTATCCCTGCCTTCTTTAATTGTGGGGTGTTTTAATCAGCTTGGAAAGTATTTCATTGAAATATTAATTTTACTTTACGTTTTAAATTATTTTAAAGAGCAAACGTATTTGTAATTTTAAATAAACCTTTTTAAAGATGTCTGGTGGATCTTTTCGTTGGCGAAATAGATAAATTTAAACGTACTTATGTTCTATTCTGGTGCCATCGTCTCAAAAGTTCTTCGCAGCTAAACAACATTTGAAACTATACTAAAAGAGTAAATTTAATTATTAGAGGGCAAGTAAATAATATTTATATGTAAAGAATTGGGTCATTTATGTATATACGAAGGTTTCTTCAAGCTTCAAATACCTTTACTTTAAAAAATAATACAAAACGCAAAGGAAGATTAATATTTCAATGAAGTATTTTCCAAAGTGATTAATACACCTAACGATTGCAAAAAAGGAAGGGACAGCATTAAAAGATAAAAAACCTTTTTTCTACTTTGGTCCTAATAAATGAAACTCATGTTGTTGTTTCTCACTGACATCTTAAATGTGTACTTACCTACAATTTACTTTGAAGTATAAAAGTCTCATTGACAAAATAATCTAGACTTATATTTGTTCAGCAATAAAGTGTCGTTCCGAGGTAAATATGCACCTATAGTCAGTTTAAGAAACGATGATTAACTTTGCAAGGTCAGATTGAGCAACGTTTGCATTTTAAAAGCGCAAATAAATAGGGCGTAGACAAACAGCAGGGGGTCCTAGAAATCTCCTAGGCTATTTCTTAGGAATATGATATTTGCGTCAGAAGACTCCATTCGAATCCGCTTTTTCCCATCAGTAACTATTCAATCAGTCATAATATTTTAGTTCAATTGACATTTGCGAGTTAAAGCCTTACTAAATGTTACACTATGCGTGCTTCCATTGCCTAATCACTCAGGAGATGTCAGTTTACTTTATTATCCTACAACAAACTAAACCGCTGATCTGGAAGAGCTTATAAGTATCTTTGGCAATATTAAAGGTCTCATTTCTTTAGAACTACTCACATTTGACATGCATTTTTCCGTCAAATACTTGTCTGCGCTGAAACTATCATTAAAAAACTAAGAGTTGACATATATGGAAACTGCGTTTTCATTATATCCTTCCCGGAGAGCCCGAAAATTTTGAATGGTGTTAAAATTACATCCTTATTGTTCTTCAAAACTATGAAACTATCCTTTATCAGTTCAATGATACATTTTTTATATATATAAACATTAAAACTAAAATTGGACTCTCCGCGAGCTTTCAGAATTCTTATTCCTTATTATCGAAGTTTAATGAGTCTTAACGAATGGATTATATTCAGGGTATGCTATCTACGTAGGTTTTGTGTGATGTGGTGTAATGCAATTTCATGCCCTACTTAAACTACTTTGAAAAGACATTAGAGAAAGAGAAAATATGTCACCACCGCGGATCAAACCCATGACCCACGCAATCGCGGTGTGTGTTCTACCAACGAGCTAGGTGACCTCTGATATTAACAGAATTTGTTTTTCTCGTCTCAACATTAGCCACCGGAGTTCGACCCGTCTATCTTTCCGAAACTGATTGAAAGTCAAAAAATATTATTGAGAAGAGAGGATTTATAAAAGAATCTAGAGAAAATAGAAAATATGTTACCAGTTGGTAGAGCAGGCGCCACTTTGGCGCGAGTAACCGGTTCGAACCCAGGTGATGAAATACTTTCTAATTCTTTGGTGTCTTTTTGTTATTGCCAATTTAAACCCTCTCTTCTCGATGATACTTTAGAACCATCTTCATGAATTATCACAGATTGCGCAGGTTGGTAAGTTCTAGGTCTAAATGCATCATGGCTACTCGCGCGCATTGAAGCCCAAATTAAGTTTTTAACAGGATTTTCTATAGGATGATCTTAATAGTTCACACTCAAACTAAACTAGCCTC
>JAAAKM020000297.1:15181-27235 GCA_010016025.2 Alatinidae sp. Z8VKAUB7J3 | reverse complement strand
CTGCTCGCAATGCTATCTTCCAAACCGTAACCCGTGAACATCGAGGTTAAGCTTTAGACTTGTTCTCAGACCAGCCTCTCTGATCCATGTGTCTTCACAATTGAAAAATAGCTCGATCATTCCTCTTGGATTTGATATAAAAGAGCAAAAGCCTTACAATTTTGAAAAGCTTAAAGCAAGTGTGCTCGCGAACATCTACAGTCGCTGCTTGCACTCATGTACAAACCGAATGATAAGTCCATTTCTTAATGAAATGAAGGATATAAGTGATACATTTGTAGTGTCTAAATAGTTTACATTTTAGACATCAATCGATTTCAATCTACAATAGATGCAAAGAGGTCCAGCGGATAGTTCACTTGCTTTCATGCCAGAGGGTACAGGTTCAATTCCCCAAGGGACTACTGGCAGGGGCGGTTTTCCGACGTGTGGGGCCCTGGGCACTTTTCCAACGCGGTGCCCAATTAAGGAGATGTATATTTGTCAATATCTAACCCAATTTAGCTTACATAATATGGGGCTTTCACAGTGCCTATCGTGTGTAATAATTCTTATATGCAATTAATTTTATTTGTGTGGTTAGTTGTGATTTCTCATCCTTTCTTAAATTACTGAAAAAGCTTTTTGAAAAAGGAGAAGTCGAGGTAAAAAAATGTTCTGAGGTGAAAGCGCGGGTCCCTTCTTGAGCGCGGGCCCTGGGCTACCGCCCTGTCCGCCATACCCTAAAACTGCCCCTGACTACTGGTGACAGGAAGGTCATTGTCAAGTGTCAATGTATTTCGGCACCATCCTAACCTCTGCCCAAGAAAAGTATGTGAATGATAAAATCTTGTTACAGTGTTTGATGGTTAAATGTTTATATTTTGATGCTCACCAATATCCGATTTAAACTATATAATTCTTTTATGTGAATATCTGGGGGCGTTTAGGGTGTGTCTGATCAGACAAAGGGGCGGTAGCATTAAAAGTTTACTAATCACTGATTTTTCACATTGTAAGCTTTGCTATGAAAGGAGTCGGGCGGAAAGCTTGACTTATATGGAGTTGCTGTTTAGCGCGATTTCTAAGTTAATCAGCGCATACCAACTGAAAAAAATTATTGTCTTTGTCTTGCCCACAAGGTAGCTCTCTTTTTACGCAAGGTTTTTGAAGTCCCTATACGGTACCTAGCGTTAACTCATTTGAACGGAAAAGGTGGACAAGTCACAAAACTTGTGCAGTATCACCGGTAGACGGCGAAGTACGCCATGGCTAAGGGATGCCACTGTCCAGTAAACGATACCAATGCAATTTACTGCGTCAGCCACAACTCAATACCAGTTTTAGAACACAGCACAATTAATTATCTTGCCTAGACACAAAATATATACATTACTCAATTTATATAAGTTATATAATTTTGTTTTATTGGACATTAATAAGCAATTTATACTTAGACACTAGCTTAAGGGCATTTCAAGCACAGTGCTCTGCTAACTCGAGCAGTTTAATAACATAAGAAGATACTACCAGTTACAAAGTTTATGCTTTCATCAGCCAGTATCTTCATCCGACACCCTGCTGCCAGTGACTTCTCCGTAACCCCGGTATGGGCGGCATACGGGTACTATGCCTTGCCGAGGGGCAACCCGTGATTTGTTTGGGAATGCTTATTCAATATATTTGCAGCTAGCCTCTATATCTGAAGGCCGACCCCCTATCCGCAACCTGGGGACCCAGTGGATGGGAGTTGTCATCTCCACACCACAAGTTATATAATGCTATGATTAGGACTAAGAAAATTTTTGTGTAAAAAATTATTGAGGGCGGCCGCCCCCCTTCTTAAATAGTACGACACGGAGCTCAAGTTGAAAGTAGAACAAATGCATCAATTCAATCCACAAATAAGGAATGTTAGTAAATCCTCAGGTTGAATTACGAGCACATTTATACAGTCATTTCTCAGTACACTGAATGATTACTTTCACAACAGACGGATTCATTAATTTATTAGCTTAGGTCTATGGCAAGGATTAATTGAATGAGTTGAATACAAAGAGGAAGTTATTGTTTGCCATTTATTTTGATGTTCAACATGAACGCCACTGTTAGCGAACAGCATGACGTCCATATAAACAATAAAATTAATCGACTCGCTGGATTTTGTGAGGAAACCTACGCGACATAACTCACATTTTAATGGAATGACGTAACATTGGGGATCTGGGTGCGAAAGTAGATTACGCTTCCAGCGCGGAATATTCTGGAAATTTTAAACATTTTCAAGTGTTTGGAAGAATTTTAATAAGAAAAAAATAGATAAAGAATTTTTCGGTATGGGAAGAAACATTTTAACTGCCGAATCTGGTTGACGAATTAAGGTTAATTTAGAAAATGTTCGTGCTTAGTGTGGAGGTCTTTATCAGTTTGCAAATGTGAATCGAATGATATTTTTATACCGTTAAATTCCTAATACACCAATTTTTTAAAATAAAAAACTGCCTCAGCGTCCAGCCCTCGGATTTTTTTAAAATATTGACGTTTTGAGTCGCCAAAGTTTCTTAGAAGTTTCGTATTCTCTGGTACCAAATAGAAGGGGGTGGAATAGGCGGAGGAGGCTAGTCACACTGCTGTTAGTAAATTCACACTTCATTTAGGATACCCTCTGTTCCAGGCTAGCCTGTTCATAAAATAACCCGTTATCAAACTGTCTAAACGGCTTTCAGAGATTTTCTAGAATTCTTAGAGCAGTTCCACCAGGCCCTCGAGTTTCTTAAATTTTTGGGAGATTGAGCACTGGTTTCTTATAAACTGGTTTCTTAAATAAAAAAATGTTATAATACGTGTTGTTTTTTGTGGTAAGAATATTTATATTGGTCAAAGTTCTGATCTATTGTTAACGCTAAATGATTTAAATCCTTCCTGTTTTGAGTATACTAGTTGAAATGGGGCCATGAAATAGGGACCATGAAATAATTACGTATCGCTAATAATTGCCATTTTCAGCCCCACCTACCCATCTGTTATGCATCGCAATCCCACCCATCATCGTTACGTGTGTAGTGACGTAATTCGAAACATATTACATCCCAAATTTCTGTCTCAATGCTATGGGACCATGGTGTAATGGTAGGACATGACGTTGCAACGCTGAAGCACAGGGTTCGATTCCTCCTGGTCCTACGTTTTCATCATTGAGCTTTTCATTCTATATCATCAGTCAAACACGTCAAATGGTGACCCCGACGTGATCCTGTTTCATGCTGTATCATCATCAACACACCTTAAATGGTGACCCGAAATCTGAACACACTCCTCAGCCTACAGCGCCCAGCATTGGCTCGGCAACACACACTTCACTATGCTTTACTAATACTGTGAAAGTTTCTTTTCGGAGCATTTTCAAATTCTGTACTACTAAGAATGAGATCCATGCACCATTACCATCCATTTACTATTTGTGTTTACATCAGTATTGCTATTGAATGATTTTACTTTCAGTTCAGCCTTTCCGTTCTTAAGGCATTCTTGAACTTTTGCTATTTTTCAGGCTGGTGTTTTCATAAGCTATTGTGACCCGGTCACTTTACACATGGTACGATACCCCCGTTACCCTCATATTACCCCGCTTGAACTAGCTTTAGCCTGCTCAATAATTTCGTGTATTGTATCTGTATCCTACTCACGTCATACTGCCGCTTTGATATTATAGTCAAGATTGTTGTGCATATCGATTTTATCCTTCATTCTACATCTGTTAACCTGTTTGTATACAGAGCAGATTCGCTTCCATTGTAGTAAATTCTCTACAAGTGTAAATAACTTCTTTACTGGCGATATCATGACCCCTCTAGACGTATTATTTAGAACTTGGCCACTACTTGCACATAACTATCCTATGTTAATCCAATATTTTATTTATTGTGACTTGGTATATATAATCGTGATTTTCCAAGTTTCAGTTAGTTGAACATATTGATCATCATCAGATACATTACCTCGCTGTGTGTTGGAATAAATTCGTGCTCTCGACGCTGAGTGTTGTAAAGGAAGTTTCGTCAATTATTTCGGGTCTGTGTCGAGCGCCCCTGCCGTAAGCCACCCCTCACACTATGTTCACATGAAAAAACTACAAGTGTGAACACTTTTATTTGACTTATATTTGGGGGACTTAAATTTCGAAAACTTGTATTCAGAGAAAATTTTATATCCGTAGATGGGTGCAACAGGAATCGCTAGAATATACCATGAATATTTTATAAGTCAGAGTTATGACTGTTTGTCACGAGTGATCTATGGGCTAGTGCTTATTTAGAGGAGCTTTTGTGAAGATGGAGCTTATTCAATATTAACGCTGGCACTGGCTTGTAGAGCAGGCGTAGGTCATACTGACCATGGAGGTGGAGGTGTTTGTCGAGATGACAACGGGGGCGAGCATAGAGGTAAAGGTTTTCATACAAGTGACTACAGGGGTGCCCGTAGAGACGGTGTTTACAGAGGTGTACCGTAGTTGTGAAGGTGTTCATGTAAGTGACCACAGGGGTGCTCATAGATATGAACGTGGCCGTGGAGGTGACCACAAGGGTAACCATAGAGGTGACCATAGAGGTGATCATAGAGGTGACCATAGAGGTGACCATAGAGGTGACCATAGAGGTGACCACATAGGTAACTATAGAGGTGAAGGTGGAGGGGATCGTGGGAAGCTTCGTACCCCAGCAATAAAAGCCGGTGATAACACTTCTAAGCCCTTGTAACTATCGTAAACAGGTTATATCCCCTAACAACATCCCAAAGCACAAGCGTAAATCAGCCTGCGACCCAGCTTTATCAGGTTCTCGTGTTTCCAGCAGCAACTTGCGTTTCTGGGTGTTAAATGTTAAAATCTATGACGCAAAGAGAAGTGAAGCCTTTGCACGTTGGAGTCATCGTCATCTAATACGTGTCAAGTAGACAAAGAGACGAACCAACAGCTGGATAATTAATGAGCTTGGTATTAAACATGCAAGGTTTCTCAAGGCCTTGAACACCACAGGTAATAGTCTTACCGTTTGTTTCATTGTTTCAACAGAAGTCGCTTACAAATTCCATACTTTTCATTTTCATCAGAATCTGGGACATTCCTGTGGGTCATGAGTTACCCCTCGACAAACTTCATTTGTTGCACATGTTACATGTAGACTCTCCTTGAGAAGTAAACATATAACGGGAATGATGCACCGGAAACAAAACTGCAGAAGTCAAAAGATCAATTTACGCTTGATGCCAAAGAAGTTATTGGACTGAGCGTTGCTCACGTTTTTGACGCTAATGGTGCAGGATAAAAGTAGATTGAGAAGTGCCTTGTAGGCTTCATAGGTGTCTACCTTTTAATTAGTGAGCGATACAAGAGCCTGCTTTAGCATACCCCTTTTAAAGGTCTTGTACCACTTGTAATTTCATTCTAGTTTCTAGTATCATCGAAAAATTTCGTTTTCCTTGAAGCGGAAACAGTCGATAAGAAAGTACACTGAAGCACATTATGTTTATGATTTTCCTCTTTTTCAAAGTAAATTTTGCTCAATTCTGCTACTAAAGTTTGGACCACAACCAAGCTCGTAGTCGGGGAGGCATTCAGGAGCCATCTTTAGATAATATTTTGCCCCCTGTTCCTGTTAAAATATTGCCAAAGTACTTTTCCGATTTAATTTTCATTATCTACGAATACCCAGGTGTTGCCGGTTGTATTAAACAAATAATTTAGTATTAGTAGTCTTTAGTAGTAGTCAACAGGTGATCCAGTGCTACTGGACTTGCATTACAAATCGAGCGACCGGAGTTCGATTCGAGACAGTGGTGCCAAGGTTCATTCATTGAGGGGCGTTGCCCTTGGACGCCCCAGCTGCCCTTTATTTATTAGTTAGTCTGTTTGGTGGTTTTTGTGTTTAGTTAGGGTAGTTTAATGTCGTACCCACTGCTCATCAGGGATCTTTGATTGAGAGACTGCCAAGGTTCATTCAGCCTTCCATCCTTACGGGGTCGGTGAGATGAGCACCAGCTATGTTGGGAGAAGTGGTCAAAAACTTGACTTGGGATAGGAGTAGCGCCCACCCCTACCGCTGCAGTGGAAGAAGCTAATGAAAGAGGAGCATTCGTGTTGCCTACGACAGCGGTCGACCATCTTCTTCTTCTTCTTCTTCTTCTTCTTCTTCGTCTTCGTCTTCACATTTTATCATGCATAACCCAAAACAATGGTAATTGCTGGTAAATTCAGCTTTTAAATTTCCATCAGCGAAAAAACTGCCCGTCTGGTAAATCGTTATCGCCCTGGTCCTTTTTGTCGTAGCTGGATATATGGACCCGAGTATTGTTGCATAATCGGTGGAAAATCAGAAAAAGGCACTCGTTGATTGATATTGACTTGCCAAAGGGATAGGGCAGCTGTCGAATTTTACCCACGAGTCCAACCATTGTCTTATATTTCGAAGACCGATTGTGTCTCTAGAGCTAACATATGTACGGGATACTATTTTAGCGTAAGGAAGTGTGCTTAGAATCAGCTGGGACTTAGGACTGTGATAAAGTGATTTACGAACTGCAAGGCTTGATAAGAACAAGTGGACGAATGTTGTAATACCCATATTTTGGATTGCGGTCGCTAGATCGATAAATGGACAGACAGAATGAACTTGGCAAAGCCAGATGATAAATAAAATGGTGGAAATTACAATCATATTGTTATTTCGATCGCCATTGACCGTACGTCCATCGCCTTTCATGAATCATTTTACAAACACTCATTTTTCACATTATTCACATTTTCCAGATTTTTCAGATTTTTCAGATTTTTTACATTTTTTTACATTTTTCACATTTTTCACATTTTGCCACATTTTTCCCGTTTTTCACGTTTTCCTCATGTTACATTAATTCTTGTGCAGTTTTGTTTTACAAAATGTTCCTTTTGTATTTGGTAGTATTTGGGGGCTTGAATAGACGCCTCTCTCCTTTTGAGAGCTTAAGAATGATAAATGATCGCCCAGGCAGTTGGTTCAGGGAATATAGTACATGATTGTCGTAACTGGTACTTTTTAACGGCTCTTTAATTGCCTTACCAATAGCAAAGTGTCAACTATTGATTAGGGCCAAAGTTGTCCAATCACCACCGTTAAACTTCGAGAAGTATTTGAGTAACCAGTTAGCAGTTTATTTCCTAACTACCTTTCACAGTAGGCATACAGAAGGTATAAAAGAGTAGCACGAGTACGTACCGGAGGAAATATGCCGGGAACACACTGGAGAGGCGCAGAAGGTATACGAGAAGCATACAGGAGGCAAACGGGAGGCGTATAGGAGGATTTCACGAGACATACCGGAGATATACAGAAGATATACAGTAGAAATACGGGAGGAATACGGGAAATATACAGGAGATGTGCAGGAGAAATACAGGAGCTATGCAGGAGGAATACGGGAGGAATACGGGAAATATACTGGAGATATACAGGAGATTTACAGGAAGTATACACTAGGTGTGCAGGAGCTATATAAGAGGATAAAGCAGGCTACTGGTGATATCATGTAAGGTGCAGGAGGTATGCAGAAGGGATACAAGAAGTATATATCTAAAAGGCATATATGAGGTATCCAGGAGGTCTCTAGGAGGCAAGGAGGGTTATGCAGAAGGTATGCAGAAGGTGTGCAGAAGGTACGCAAAAGGTATGCAGGAGGTATGCAGAAGGTATCCTGCAGGTATAGAAGGTTATACTGAGGGTATGCAGTAGGTGTGCAGGAGCTATGCAGAAGGTATCCAGCAGGTATAGAAGGTTATACAGGAGGTATGCAATAGGTGTGCTGAAGATATACAAGAAGGGTAAAGGAGGTTACAGGAGATATACATATGACGTACAGGAGGTATCCAGAAGGCATACAGGAAGTATCTGGGAGGCATATTGGAGTAACCTAGGAGGCATCTAGGAGGCAAGGAGGATTAAACAGGAGGTACTTAAGAGGTATGCAGGAAGTAACAGGAGGTATACAGGAGGTATACAGGAGGTCTACTGGAGTGAATCAAGACGCTTACAGGAGTTCCGTTCTTCAAAAGCTTGGCCCATCCTTCGTAGCTTGAAAATCACGAAGAGGTCGTATCTTCCTTGAATAGAATAGGACCAGCTAGAAAATAGAACAAGGCTATGCAAGAGCTGTATTCAGGACAAATAAGGAGTAAAACCATATCATGCATTGTAACCGTTAAAAGACGTTTTTGTTGAACTCTTCAATATGAGGAAGTGTCAGTTTGTTTAAAAAAGTCTATCATGTAAAGATGTTCGTGAATTAAAATCGTGTGCATACCAGAAATATTGTAAAAAAATTGTTTTATAAATATCCGTTTCACCAGATAAATATAAGGCTATAAATAGAACGTTGTGGAGAAGGAACAATATCTTTCGCAGTCTTCTCAATAAGAATTGAAGCTTTTGTTGCAAAAAATATTTTGACTGGTCTTACTTCAGGGGCACCCTTTGATCTGTTTTCTTCATAACAATAACCTATTGTCCGAGGAAATATTTTTGAGATGAGTTATTTTATTATAAGAAGTCTAAAAAATGCACTGGAAAAACTGCAAAGGATTGCAACAGCTCTGTGGTTTCGGCGCATGCGTAATGCCAACTATCGGTCAGTTTTAGCAACTCGGACGAGATCAACGTCAACACCTCATTGTAAGGAGGAGGAGGCACCGATTGAGAATTTAATAATCGTACCAATTTTTGTATCCAACAAGACATGCCATGATTACAGAATTTATCAGAAAGCTCATTATCATGTGATCAGTTAATTGGAAACGTCTGTGATTACAGAATCGACGAGATCGGTCGACATTAAACGGAAATTGCATACGTTGATTTTGGGTCTTTATAGAACCTCATAATCTGTATGAATGTTCATAATTTTATAAATGTAAAAAGCGATCGTATACAGTAGTTTGTGCAAGCAACAAGGATTTGAGTGATGGGAGACCAGAAGGAGAAACACACAAGTTTGGTAAGTTGTTATCAGCAACTGGATATTTCTCATTCGACTTTTCTTTGATATGGACAAGTCATGTCTGGCTCAATTGTGACGAGCTCTGACCCATACACATTTTGCCTGAGTCAGTTTACCCAACAGAACTGGTTTACTCTCGACAGTTTAACTGATTTAATGATTTCAAAAGCAGCATGAAGTGTTGTGTTAATAGGTAATAAGGGAAGTCTCTAGTCGGCGGTTATTCCAGGCGTGAATTCGCGTTAGACTTTTTAACACAACAGCGACTTCGAAAAGGTTCTCTGTAATTATGATGATGATGGGAGCGATCGTTAGTTATATCATAACATAGCGTGGCCTAGACATTAATCCCATGCTAAGATGAACAAATTCTGTAGTGTTTGATGGCAGGAATCAAGGTTTGATATTGCACTTTCTGTCGATATTGAATTTGTTTTGAATGAATACCAGTTGTATGTGGGCTTGACATGTTGTGTTCTGTGATATGCAAGTGTCAATACTGGTGTGTTTTGATGCCAAAAAGTCGAGCAATATGAATGTTTACCTGTTTATCCTGAGTGTACGAGTTACAGTTAGTCGATCATAAGCCTACTGATTTTGAGGCGATTTCGTGATTTCTTGTGGTTGGTTGCTTGATGGTACTTCGTGAGTGAAAGTCAAGTGCATACAGACCAACATGCCACACAGTCATTATAGCTAATGTCTTTTGATGACGATCTGATTTTATTGTAGTCAAAGCTAATGATCCCAATAACTAGCCCAACCCGTTTGTACATTTCTACACGCAGTTTTCTTAACATTACTCAAGTACAGCTCAGTTCTAAACGGCACATAATCTGCCTTTCAATACCCTGCTGCTGAATCGAGAGTCATTTGCATGAGCCCAGTGAATGATCGCCTACCATGGAAACATTATTAAGTTGAAAGATAAGTCAAGTGTAATAGTTCAGAAAAAGGAACCTGCTGGCATAATTGCGTGTTTGGTATTCACTAAATCGAGAATGGTAACTGATGTTTCGGAAGTGAATTTGGAGAGAAAATGAGAAGGATGTTATTACACCGAAATCATATTCCTCAGAAAGGAATTGGAAGACGTAATTTTATTGAAGTGTATCACAACTCAAACTAACAGTAAACAAGGGGAGATAACGCTAATGCACTATTTGATTTAAGCCTTAACTTATTATATGTCTTGCTGCTATAAAGCTTTATCATCAACAAAGAAATACGTTTGTTCGATACTGTCAACAAAACACTGACCATTGACATTGAGTGTATTCATTCTCGCGAAATTGAGCGATCAAGTGATTACTAAGAGAAATTGTATTAATTCAGAAACATTTCCCCCGTGGCTTGCTTAGGCACGTTCAATAACATGTATTGATGCTGTTAGTGAGACATGTTTTCATGGCCGACATTAGTTTTCTTAACGATATGCCTTTCGTAAATACTGAGTCAGAGGTAATGTTTTAAATAGGGGAGCACATTGATCACTGACACGCTTTGTTATATCAGTCATAAATAACTTGTAACCCATAGTTCCCACATACTTTGTAATATTGAGTGCCATTGTGTTAAGTTTTGTCTGGCCAATTAAGACTGATCTATTTGAAACCAGAGTTAGATGTATGTATTGTCTTCCATACACAATGCATTCTTGCAGTGCTGACCAGCAAAGTTATGGATGCCCAGACCTAGCTAGATTGCTGTATAACCTCAAGTTAAATTTTCAGTTAAATATCACTAGTAAGACTATTTCAAAAGGAAGCATTAACTCACTGTTAATCAACAAAGTCTTGGATCTTTAAACCAAACGAAGTAGGCATTCTTACTCATCTGCATTTGCAGATGCATATGAGTAGTAAAACTATTTCAAAGGAAAGCTTTTGTTTAGTTACACTAGGTTCTTCCCTCTGGTATATATATAGTAGGGCCTACCCAGCTGGACCTAGATTTAAAAAGGATGCAAGCAGTTTGCAGTTTAAGTTTAAAACAAGCTTGTAATATATACATTTTACTTAATGGCATATGCATCAGTTGGCATCATAATCATCATGACGGTAATTGATCATGATCCCTAATAAGAACGGTGTACACTATCATCATCATCATCATCATTACCACCACTACCACCACCACCATCATCATCATCATGAACATTATCAACATTGTCATCATCATCATCATTACACTATGTAATAATGTCATAATCTTTACACCATGTATAAGACCCTCTTGTTCCATAGAATTTGTCTATCGCAGACACTTCCTTATCAGGCCTATACTTTCCCAAGATCTTCCACATCTTTTCTTTCTTCTTTGTAATGTCTTCAGTGCTTGTTTCTTAACCACTAATGCTAACTCTTTTGATTATCATTATATTACGTTTAACTCAACAGTTCTTCCTTTACTTGACATGGGACTAATATACCTTCTTGATGTATAGTTATCTCCTATCCATTATTCATAATGAAGAAGGTACAACTTTACAAACAGAAGAAAAAACCAGTATCCCTGCCACACTATATATTGAATTTTTTGCAGTTTACTTGTTAATGTAAACCTTGTGCAAATACGCTACCATGCAACCATATAGTAGTCTCTTGATTGTTAGGTGCAAATTTTACTGCAGTTTAGCTTATAAAGTGCTATCTGTTTACAATTGGTTTATTACATGTGGATCATTTTTGTTTTGTCTCTTAGACAAAGCTTCAAATGGCTTAATGTCAACCGTGTCCAGGTGTTTTTAATTAGAGTGTTTGAACTTACATGTGGCATGGTTGGAACCAATTTGTTTTACCAGTGCATGTTTTGTTGTTGCTTTACTAGTTAAGCATATTTTTTGCCTCACACCATTTATTTGGGAAACTTTGTTGATCAGTAATACAATGCTATGAACAGGCCGTTTTTGCAAGGCACCTATGCTCCTAATGTAAAATAGAATTTGATTGGGATATTTGTTTAAATAACATACCTCCCTCTCACTATTACTTATTTTATTCTTGTTGTTACCCTAAGAACTTTCTGCTATGCTGTTTTTTGAAATATGAC
>JAAAKM020000297.1:0-15081 GCA_010016025.2 Alatinidae sp. Z8VKAUB7J3 | reverse complement strand
CTCCCTCTCACTATTACTTATTTTATTCTTGTTGTTACCCTAAGAACTTTCTGCTATGCTGTTTTTTGAAATATGACAACTGATATGATATGACATGCAAGATTTATAGGTTTGAAGCAGAATTTAAGTGTAGCCTGGTGGCATGACTGACTTGTAGGTCAAGTATATACGATATATTACACTATTGATAAGGTCTAAATATATATACATTGAACATGCCTCTTGATCACAAGTCCACATAAGATTGCTAATAGACTGAGGCAGTTTGATGAATTTTACTCCCCAATGACTGTGATAAGGATGGTGCCCCATTAGACAGGATTTGTATAAAAAGTGAAGTACTTTTAAGGCACACATATACTTATGGGTGATTCCACTGTGTCAGATGTTACCCTTGGAAAGTTAAAATGTGCCTTTTAAAACTACTCCTATTGCTAAATTTATAACCCCAGGAAATACTCCCAGTTAGAGAGCTATGTAAAACTCTAATTTCTATGATACGGGGAGAAACAGAATGAAATGACATAGATCTGAATATATCACTAGAACAGTGATTACAGGTGTGGTGGATTTTACATAAGAAGAACGTGTAATAATTTCAGGAAAAGTTTATTTCAAAATTCTCGGAATCGCAGCTTGGCCAGTACAGACTGTCAGTTGTTACAGAAGTATGGAAGTACTAGTTCTGCATATGTATACAATTCACTAGGTGACTACAAAGAATAGCCTGTTGGTAGGCATGTACAGATTTGTTCAAGAACCTGTGTGACAGATATTACATGACAGATGTTAATTTTTTCCCCTCTAATATTAAAGTTTGGTTTACAGGTATATATTGCTAAAAATGTCAATATATAATTTATTGTTTATTAAAATATAGTGACTTTGATCCAGGTAACTATTTATAGGGTTTTGTTATGCACTTAAGATTAAATTCTGCCACACAATATGTGGAAGTGTACATTATGTGTTATGATGCAAGATTTGTGCGAAAAATGCATATTCTTATAAATTTTAACATACTTCATTTAATTTATACATAAGCAGATAAAATTAAGCCACTTATTTTTTAACCAAATTAGATTTATTTATGTTTTTCATCATGTCCCAAGTTGTTGTCGAGTTGCTTTTATGCCTATTGTCACCCTCTCACTCATTTACATACTTGACTGAGTTGGTATGAGTGATGTCTACTTTGTCATCAGAATAACAAGTTAGGTATAAAATAAGTTATACCAATATATTTGTGGTCAGAGTAAATATGGGGCATTCCTCTTGGTCACTAGTCCAGGTTAAGATTACTGTTTGGCTAATGTAGTTTATGTCTTATACCCGCAATGATAGGGGCTAGGGTGGTGTTTAGATATGTAGGACATTCACTGGAGCATAGAACACTTACACACATAGCACATATGCCTAATATTGTGTTCTTAGAATTTACATTAAAGGGATGTACTCATGTGATAAACTTTCAGTCAGTTTTTAAGAAAACATTGTTTTTGCCACTATAAGTACAAGTGACCAACTTATATAGATGTATTTTGGACTAATAACCATGTTGTTGTATAGATGGAGACTGCATCTAAAAGGTCCAACCCAAGGGATGACATGAAAATAGAAACTTAATGATTGATAAGGCAAAAACAGGGCAGGGATACTGTAAAATATGTGAAGTATACACATAGACAAGATTTATTTGGTTCTTCACTTAGGAATTTCAATTATGATTTGCCAAATGATAGTAGACTTCTGAAGTTCAAATATTGTGCCTTATAGAGTATTTTGATTGATGAAGGGAAGGGATAGGTAATGTTTAATGTAAAAAAACCATTGTCATATCCTAGTGATGTCAGGTGTATGGTGATTGATATTGGATTTGCTAAACTTTTCCTTGTGTCTTATTATTCCTTGTTTTCTTAATGGTTTCATGAACTATATTAGCCTAATAATGATATTAGATCAGTATTTTGACAACGTTTGTATTGCTGTGCATAGATATGCAATGACTTCTGGAGCCAATATTATGTTTATTGTAAGAATACAACAAACCATTTAACAGTTACACATTTACAAATCAGTGTCTATAGCCTCGCAACTTTACACTAAAAGGTCCCCTATCTTCCAAACTGTACAGTGTACATATCATGCAGCGGAATCACTGGAACTTGTGAAGAACATTGCCATGATACACCACACTAAAAATGCCTTATATATATATAATATTATGAAGAGTTTAAAATTTAGAATGTTCAATAAAATTTTGTACATTGCATCACAGTGTGTGATTTAACATACAGGTAGCAATTGAAAGTGTAAATTTGATCTGTTCTGCTTAGGTATATAGATGTAAATATGTAATTCAATTTTGCGGGAATGCAAATATTATCATGGCTATGTGAACATGAATAGTGACCTTGATCAGGTTGGCCTGAGTCACAAGGTTGTAGCCTTTATTTGGAGGCAGCTCAGTTGCTTTGCCAAAGAACTAAAATTAGTGGAGAATTCGGGTTGGAATGGGAATAAATTCTCGTGTTAACATGTTTAATACTGTAAGAACTGTAATTTCATGTATATAGTTGTATAATACCTGAACTAGATGTAGACAGAGGTATTTTTATCTGTTAAGGTGCAGCAACTTATTAAGTTATCACTAATTTTGCAAGGGTGAAATTAATGGATGACAAATTTTGATGGGTTGCTTGCAAAGTGTGATCAGAAGTATTTTTACCTGGCAAAAGTGTGATTGAAAATCCTGCCAAGTCAAGGTAAAAATAGCCAATGGCAAATACCATTGTTGAGAGCATTCTTGCCAGATAAATTGAAAGTCTTCAAAAAATGAAATCACCTCTTAAACAATATGAACACAATTCCACTGAATAGCTGAATGGCTTGTGCCCACTGATTGGACCAAAAACACAAGCCATTCAGGCAGTCCTATTTCTGATTCACTCTTCTACAGTTAGGTAAACTCTTTTCACTCGTTTCATTTTGTAGATAAAACCAGGGAATAGTCGGGGAATTTTGGAAAAATTAAGGGAAATCAGGGAAAGCCTGAATTAAGAATTTTTTTTAGGTAATGGTTTTCTATTTTCCAGAAAAGTGCCTTTAAAATTGTTTTTAACATCATTGAAGTGATACTGAATATTGTGAGATGTA
Organism: Alatinidae sp. Z8VKAUB7J3; assembly: GCA_010016025.2. Taxonomy (NCBI): domain Eukaryota; kingdom Metazoa; phylum Cnidaria; class Cubozoa; order Carybdeida; family Alatinidae; species Alatinidae sp. Z8VKAUB7J3. The sequence goes on along the minus strand of JAAAKM020000297.1, from coordinate 11,925 downwards.
TGACCTTGGTGTAACTTGCCTTCATACAATATATGACACTTCATGTAATGGAATGCTATATTAGGACAAGTCATGTAAGGCAATACTCTGGTGTAGAATTGTCAGGGAATATTTCTAGATTTCGTCGGGGGAAATCAGGGATTTTTTTCCAAAGTGATGCTGGGAACCCTGTAATGCTGGTGATGTCAAATCAGTTTGTTATTGTATTGTTTCTGTGAGATATTACTCAAAAGTTCTGAAGGTTTGCTAGTGCAAATCTCATTAAATGAAGCAGCTATCATCTACGTAAGAGGTAATATGTAAGGATTTTATGTACAGTGATTTCGTTAAAGTTCTTTATGTTTGACAGACCCTATGAATTTTTGTGAAAATCCTTTTTGTATCATACCGTACCATACCGGTAATGTGATCAGTAGACTGATGTTGTTTGATAGACAATCTGGATTGGTATTTTGAAAACCTGATGATAATATCACAGGGGAGGGAAAAGGTACACTGGTGAAGTTTATAGCAGGGTTACATAAGTTACAACATGGCTTCTGGAGTCAGCTACATTAGAACTTTCCAGGGTTGTTAAATATTTGATTGCCAGGAAGTGAGAAATGTCAGAATTTATTCTTAAAGTTCTTTGTCAGGAATACCTCATATATTTCTTTAATTTAAAAATCCATCATCATTTGCAAAGTAATTATTTTTGAATTAGTGATTTATTTATGAACTTACAAGTATATATACACTATTTATATGTAAATTAATAAGTGCAATTCAGTTGAAGTTCGAGCAGATACAATTATGCTTTGAAGAAATGCATTTTATAGATATATGACTTTCTGCAGAAGAAATTTATTTGTATGAAATCATTCAAAGAAAATTTTTAGAAAATTTAGTGACGTTGCGAGGAAAATGCTATAAATGTTTTGAAGTTCAACATGAATTGGGCTACCCTAATAATTTTGTAAGCTGATGGAGATGAATAATGATTAGAGATGGTGTTGTGTACATGACCACTGATTGATTGCTGATTAATGTGGTTTCTATCTAAGATGATGTGACCATCCTTCTTTTATCAAATGAAAAAGAACCTGTTGTGCAAGCATAGGAAATAATGCTCAGACTAGCTTGCATAGAACAGGAAGACAATAATAAGTATCCGAAGTTGTGTTTCGGAACCAGACGTACAACAATTGGTTGCTATGGTACTTCTTTGTGTTCTTGTCAGAAGATGTACCACCCTTTGAGTTTATACCACAAAACATAGTCCCATAGTGGCACCTGTATATTTATCATTTGAAGGTTTTGTGGTTTTATTGATCTGTACTATAGCTGAACCAATTGTAGGACTTTGGATCTACAAAACGAGACGGGTTTGAGTTAGAACAACACCCAAATCTCTTGCTGGTAATATGCAGTTTTTACTGCATTATATGGAGATCACATCAGTGCTGTACCTCAAGGCATAGCACCATTTAGCATCTAAACCGTTTAACCATTTGCAGAGGCTATGGTGTCTTGGCATCTGGAGAATGCTGTAGAATTTCACCTTAGTTCAATTTTGTAAAGCTGAGATTTTACTAGGAGACATTATTCAAGTTGTACTTACCACTCATCGACCTTAAGTAGCAGATGCTAAATTCACATTGTTTGATCTTTGAGTACAGTATTACTAAAGCTCAACTGGATAGTATAAGTGGAACTAACATTTAAACAATGAAGCAGCAGAAGCATTTATAAATTGGAGTGATTGATTAGTGTTGAACATACAGTGATGGTCAAATACTTGTGAATTTTCTTTTGCTTTGTACATGTTGTAGCCCAGTGGATGCTACATCTTTTAAATGCCATCGGATTCGCAATCCCAATTTCTCCCAGGATCTGATATTATTGACCAATTATTGATAATTCTTAGTGTTGTGCTAAATGTAGCACTTGATCTGGTGTGAAAACTTTTGTTGTGTAGACTGTAGGCAACAAGTCACTTTTAGTAAAATATATAGCGAGAGAATATTGTGATCAGTTCAGCTATCTGAAAGAAGCCAACAACATGTGTGATTGCTTTCAACTTTTGGTAAGTTTTAGTGGGAAATTTTTAAACAGTTGTTTGAGATGTTAATACGTATATATATATATATACTATATTTAAGTGAACTGTTTTTATTTTACTTACTGCTCACAGTTGCATCTCATGGTGACTTGCCCAAATAAAGGAGGCACTCTTCTCCAAGTCTGTCAGTTTTCCATCATTGTTGATAGATCTATTTATTTCACATCTCTACAATTTGCCTTTGAGTAAATTAACCAGAGGTTGAAATTTAAACAGCCTCCCACCTAATCAGTTGTATGATCAAAAAAAGGATTGCTGTATTTTAAAAGGAGGAAACCTGCATAGGACTATAGATATGGCTGCTTCACGGCTGTATCCCTCATGACCTGATGATCAGCAGCAAATGTATCTAAGTATGTTGCAAGTAGAAATTTAAATTTGACTACCAAAGTGTTTTTATCATAAATGCCCAACATTTCCCAGTGTTGCTGCAATTCTTACGTGGCATTACTCTTTATTGCCTGTACAATTTTGCAATCAGTAATAGAAAGAGATCAATATTTGTCTTGAAAGGTGAAACAATTGTAGGTGTTGTCATTTTGCCAAATAATTGAACTGTTAAACCACAACAAAGATGGCAGGATTACTGCAGATGGGCTAGTGGTTACATTTCTTTTAGGGTGTGGTTGAAGACAGTCTGTATGCAGATAAGGCATTCAATTATAACATTTTGAAGTCATTTTTTTGTCTTATTTTGACATACTTTGCTTTTAGATTTGTATACAGATTGTCAACCTATACATGCACACATTTAAGTCTACCATAAATCTTGGCTCCAGTTATCCTTTTATTCTGACTTACTTACAGAATAAACAATTTACATATCCTGTTCTTAGACATAGTTTCAGCAATGCAGAAGTGACTTAAAGATTATAGGTTCTTTAAGTCTAACAGTATATACATTTGATTCAATTGTTTGTTTATTAACTCTTGGGATTGTGATTGTGATATTTGAGCATTGTATAAGATTTTCATAAGCTTACATCATCTTAACCTATTCTTAATGGTATCAGACAAGGCACTCTATTTCTTTAACCAACAGCTGAGATTTCTTTTATGTCTACTGATGTGGAAAACTCACCAGACATTGTAATGGAGTACATATTATCAATAGTTCTTATTGACAGTTGGAATCTGAGCATTCCTCTGTTGACAGAGATAATTGTTAAGGCTGGTTAAATTACACATGCTGTGAGCTGGCAGATGTGTCAACTTTCTCTCAGACTCTAAGTTTTCTTTCAGTTCTGTGAAATATGAGTCACAGATGGTATACCTAGTTTTTTCTAATGTGGAAATTGCTGCTGTATTTTTTAGATGAATATTGTAAAACATCGAATTACTGTGCTTGCTCTTTTAAACAGCCCATTCGAATTGTTGCCCTTGGTCTTTTAAGCACTCCATGCTAACTATTGTCCTTGCTCTTTTAAAAAATCCAATCCTTTTTATTGCCCTTGGTCTTTTAAGCACCCCATTGTAATTTTTGTCCTTGCCCTTTTAAACAGCCCATTCTAATTATTGCCCTTGGTCTTTTAAGCACTCCATGCTAATTATTGTGCTTGCACTTTAAAAACTCCATTCTAAAAATATTGTCCTTGCTCTTTTAAACACCCCAGTGTAATTATTGTCCTTGCCCTTTTCAACAGCCCAATCTAATTATTGTCCTCACTCAGTTAAACAGCCCATTCTAATTATTGCCCTTGTTCTTTTAAACATCCATTTCTAATTAAGGTGCTTCTCTAGGCTCCAGAAATGTTATGAACTCCTCCTCTTCAAATTGATGTCCTTATTTACATGAGCGTCACGATACACAATGAAGTATGCCATCATCTTTCTTTTAATTCTTTTCAACTTCTTCCTTCACTTCTGCTTCTTCAGATTCTTCATCATAAACTGTTGTTAGTTTGAGGGGTTTTCCACATGTAGAGATTGAGGGATTAGTTGCAAGTAGACATTCCAAATTCATCTGAAATATGGTTCATTTAGCTTATGCTCCTAAAGTTTGAAGATATGATTAATTCATTTATAGGGCCACTACTGATATTTGGAATGCAAGCCTTTCAAAACCCTTTGCTGTATTTAGTTGAGTTCAACTAGTTTAGAATCACCAATCATTGGTTTGATTTACTTAACACCCTCTTCATTTAAATGTGGATTAGCCTGTTTCCCCCATTCTGTTATAAGCTGTGGTAAATAGAACTGTCAAACAGTTAGATTATAGAAATCTCTTTTGTCATTTGTTTTTGACAAGATTTTAGGAACCCAACACTTTCAAAAGTATTAAACCAGCTGCTTCTAATCACCTTAAGGGAGAATTTTCTAGAAGAAAACAGTCTGATGGAGGATGGCAGAGAAATTATGTACACAACATTTTGACACTTTGTGTAAAACTGTGGGTCTGGAAAGGAGAAGTTTGTGGTAACAAACATTGATTGGAATGAAAGATTTTTAATATCACCTACAGACTAAGTGACCCATGGTTATGACCAAAGAGACTGAAGGATTATTATGATATTCTTGATGGTTTAAAATTGTTGAGCATGTGGATATATAGGTGAAGAAATAGCACAGCAAAGGAAATAATCAAAACCCTGTCTTAGATGCCTATCATTAGCAATTTATTAAATAAACTAATGGGAATTAAAATTGTCATATTTTTATGAAAGATGGCACCACTTCACAAATAATTTGCAACAAAACTACGGTTTAAATGTATTTGGTGAGCATTATCATTTTTGTGTTTCTGATTTCAGTATTGAGTGATCTCCATTTGGTTGACAGGAGAGAATGATTTTTACTGCTTAAAGTATATTTTTGACAAATTCCATCATGTTGAGATGGATTGCATTAACCCTGGAAATTTCTTGATTCTTGACGTTTTAAGTTAGGTTTGCAGAGTGTTGTAAAAACTGTTAAAATTGTCAAATAACATAATATTATAAAAATCAAGGTACAGATCACAAGTTTGTAATGTTCTTTAGAATGATGATCAGAGTGTCCATGTCTGTGTTTAGAAATGCAGTGAATCAGAACAAAATTAGTTGTATTCAGTGTCTTCTTAATCAAATGATGTGGAAACAGATTAATATAATAGGTACTTTTGACAATAAGGTTCTCCAGATCTGAAGGATTTCAGGTCTACGATCATTCAATTAAAACTGCAGAATAAGGATTTTTAGCGTGTCGCTAATATATAAATAGATCAAATGACTCACCAAATCCTCAGATGGTTATGCATAGAATATACCAACTCTCAACTTCAAAAATCTATTTTCTCCTTGTTACACCCTGTTACGCTGTCTGGTCTCTCTAACTAAATTTTATTCATCATTGTTCAAGATTTCCAGTGAAATCAAAACAATACCTCTACAGATTCCAGGTCTGCAAATTTCAGCCATATGTTGGTTCCGGATCAATTAGACCGATGGGTCTTAATCTTATAATGTTACTGCCCCCCCTGGCTCCTGAGTTATGTCCATAGTGTTGCCCCCCAACATTTGTATAAAACAGTCATACTGTTTGAATACAGTACTTAGTTGCTAAGTGCATATAAAAGGCACCATACATATAGGATGTAATACCATAAGCAGGAGTGAGGAAACAAGCAAGCAATGAAGTATGTTTAACTTTTGTATGCAGAATTTAAGTGCACTGTGTTTATACAAATTGGTGGTTTGCAAAAGGGTCTACTTAGACCCTGTGAGGGAAGGGGGGATTATACAGTTCAGAGGAGGAAATTGTGCCAAGGTAGGATATGGAAATGAATTGTGAAATTTGAACAAACAGGCTGGAAATAAGGAGTGTCAATCCAAATCACATAACACCATCATTCTTTTTTATTTTCTTTAGTCCGATTTGTAACAGCAAACTTATAAACACACGGATGGTTAAGTTTGATAGTTCAGTTCCATTGATTTTTTTACCTATTGTTTGTATTTTTTGGGCAGACAGAAGAATCCCCTTTATAGCTTCAATTGCCTGTAAAGGGGTACAAAACTCATAGAAGAATCATTGGCATTGTTGTTAGAAGCAAAGAGCTGTGTAAATAAATCATGATAGAGGTAGAATGTCATGAAAGAATCATGACCATATGAATAGAAAGCCCTATGTCTATGAACATGAAGATGTTCTGCCATTGTAGCAGCATTAAGATTTTTAAAGGTAGACCATGGATAATCTGCAGGCACACCCTCTGGAGGACCATGAGAACAGAATTATAGAATGGGAAACAATAGAATTTTCTTTAGTTGTAAGTTAGTCTGTTCATTTTGATTGTGAGTGTGACAAAAGAGTGGCTATGTACCTTGTGCAGATTGATGGATTGATTGATTGATGGATGGATCAACCTAAACTAAGCAACTGTGGCTGGAGTACCATGTCAGTCCTACATACAAATAGCTGGACATCGTAGTAGAGCAGTGCACTCTGCCATTTCTGGCATATTATATCAAATGTTCATTCAATGCTTCTGTAAGTTTTTTATAAAGGAAAGTCAGGGCCTTGGACATTACTGAGCATGAGGATCTTTTTGCATAATGGACTTTGCCCCATCAGATATCAAAACTATTCTCACAGCACCATGTGCATAATTGTCAATATATAGCCATTATTGCACAGGTGGCAAACACATATAAGTTGAAGCTATTTATGTCAAATATATACACTTCTTCCTGCTTTGTTGTGCAATGACCAACTGAAAATGTAATTTATACACACAACTCTGTGAACTACGTCTAGCCGTCAGACTGGATTGAAATGCCCTTATTAACAAGCTGGCCTTAATATGAAGATTTTGAAATTCTCATCTCAACTCTTGTTATTAAATGCGTTTGTGTATTATATATATTAGTTTTGAATAGAACACTAGAGAAGTAGAAAAGTATGTCACCACCTGGGATCGATGATATTATATATATATATATATATAATATATATATATATATATGTAATTATGGTCATAGTGAACTAAAGTTATTAATTACATTAATTAGATTAGATTTTAAATGAAAAACAAAACATCAGATTAACTCAAAATATATAATAATTAACTAGGAAATTTACGTAACAAAATATTAAAATCAAAATCAAATCAAAATCAAGTGTGAAGCAAATCAACATCAGGTGTTAAGCAGAATGAATAGGTTTTAAGCAACTCATTGCTGTCATTCTAACGAAGGTGTAATACACGGGACCATTACTCATTGCATCATGTTGATGACACACGTCTAGTCCAGTGAGGATATCATTGTTTGCTGAATTTAACCCAGTGTTTTATCACTGCCCATAGTTCGCAATTCAAAGCTGCCCGTTAAATGCAGAGCTTAATGAAGCCTTTAATAAGAACTTTGCTGCGACTTTGATTTTGCATCCACATTTCAAAGCTGCCCTTAAAAGCAAGGTGGCTGCAAGGACAGAGTTGCCTGTATTTTGTCATTGCCTCTGGCCATCGTTTGCTAAACATTAAAATGTATTATGACAGTTAAGGAGACCAACAATTTTCTCATTTGCATCTGTGAGTATTTTTTGATGTGTTTCACACATCATCAGACATTAGTCTGCCATAAGAAAGGAACAACCTTTAGTTCTCTGGCTATTCGAAAGAAAAACACTTATATACATTTAATGTATCCAAGAATGTATTGTTGAAATGTATTTTACCATTTATATAATCTGTATGAGGGAAGAATTGACATGTAGATGATACAAATGTACCTATGTCATGATTTTATTTTTCCATGATTTGTAATGGGGAGGAATTAGTAGAACCTAGGACAGGCAAGGTAGGAATTGATTCCACTACTTTGAGGAACACTGATGCAAAGTGAGAGTTTAGCTTTCCCACACTAAAATTATGAGGCAATGGTCAGCAAGAATTGCTCCAAAAATGAGCTTCACACCCTGTTGCTTCAAGCTCCAGACATTGACGTAGTGGTTGGTGTTTTTGAAATAAGAGGGCATCAGCCAAGTTCTCAGAGCCCAGGAAGGCTTGGACTGGTAATATGATATGCCTTCCCGCAAGGTTTCTTTTAGCTCTTATAGACCTTAATATTAAGTTCAGTGAAATAAAACGTCTTCAAACTGTGTTTTGAATTAGACATTGAATTTGATTAACATGAAACTGTTTGTGCCCTGCTTTTAGATGTAAATTTACTTGCTTCATTCTTCCAACATCAGGTGTTGACGGGAAACTCCCCTTAACAAAATTCTGCTGTCAAGATTCAAGTAATCGATAGGCTTTCTTTAAGTGAGTTTCTCCTTTTCTCTTAGCTTGACAGATTTTCGTCATCAATGAGGATTCAAAAGAAGTCGAAGGACAAGAAAAGTAAAGCTCCAAATGGAGCAACCAGGCAGCCACTACCATCAGCCAAGGAGGAGGCGGCTGCTGCTGATGGGATGGAAGAGGAGATTGAAGCTATCAGAAATATGCCGCAAGAAGAATTTGATGCCAAGTTTGAACAGATGTTGGTAAGTTATTTTTCTGAGGTGCCAATGCAATGACATTGTTGTGTTGTAATGTTGGTCCATGTTTAACAGTAGTTGTGCTCATCAAAGTGTCATATCTGATTGGAAAAAACGATGGAAACTTAATCAATTATTTGAAATGATAATAGACACATTTTGTGTAACTTAAGTGACATTCTGGAGTTCTTTCCTTGTTGCCTAATTTTCAGCAGCAAGTTAAAATGTTATCTACCCAAGGTGCATTTTCTTCTTCAAAATATGGAGCAGCAAGGGGAAGATCCGGAATTTTTTGTTTGCTTGCGCTAAGTTGATCCCGATGACATAATTGCATACATTAATCATACCACTGGAAAGGATCCTATTTCATCTGTATTGGTTGTGCAATTTGTGATTTTACGAGAACCTCTCATTACTTGCATAACAAGGAAATTAAATATTTTCAGGCATTTGGAATGCAATTTGAAAATTTGACAACTCTTTTCAGTGGTTTTAAAATCATTATCTTGTGTTTATTTGCCCTTTTCCATATGGAGCAACTGCTGTGTGATTTTAGCAGTAAACTGTAGAATTGTTTACTGTTCCATTTTTTCCTGTTTTAGAAAGTAAAAAAGAACAAATTTCTTATTTTTCAGCAACCAGTTGAACAGTAGTTAGTGTGACTAGACTGTTGTTGAGGATTCCTCTGTTAGTTGGTGAGGGCCACGAATTCATTAGCTGAAAGCTATTTAATGCAACCCTCATGAAATAAAGAGTTGAATAAATGAAATAAAAAAATAAAAAGTTAAAAAGTTAAGATATTTGGGTAAGGTCATATGTACATGTTTTATCTAAAGTTTGTTAAAAGCAATATCTTCTAAGGTAGCACTAGTCGACATAAAATTGTGACAGTGAGTAACAGGGATAAAGGGGGGAAGTGTAGGATCTATTACTTTGATAGCAGCAACTTTGTATAATATGAAGAAACTTTTATGTTATACTTGTTAGTTGTTCAATGCACTCATTGCATCATCTAAGAGCAAATAATTTACCCTAGCTTCCTTTTAAGATATTTGTTCTTAACAAGTCTGAAGGCTTAAACAGTAGATAAAGGGGTATCCAAAACACAGAGATGAACTGATGATTAAGATTAAAGCACATGAAAGGCACTTGTATTAAGTATACCAACCATCCAGGGAGAGTTCAACTATTGAGTCATTTCTAGAGAGAAAGCTAATAAGAGATATATCTTGCTGTGCTGTGGCAATCCCAACTATATTGGATGAGATATTTTGTTTTACATCCAGCCAAAAAAAATGGCCAGACAGCTCCATTCAGTTAACTTAAACACTAAACACAGTGTTTTGGGTGTAAGAATCTCCAGAGAGTGCTTGTTATTTCTGAAATGTTGGAACCTCTTAAAAGGGAAAGCATAACTGAGAAACAGTGATTGTAAATCAGTGTTTCTAACATACTATTTATGTGCATCCTTTAACAATAAGAAGACACCCAACCATGTTATAAAGTGACACTTTAGGTTGAAGTCATCAAAAACCAGGATTTTCTGTCTAAGCCTTTGTTGTCCATGTCTATTGCTGTTGTAAGGGGTAGAGCAGGAGATATAACACTTGATTCGGAATGTGTGGAGAGCCCAATGTTTTGACTCCAATGTAAGCACCCAATTCAAATTCCAGAGACCTCATCATTTCAAATGGTGTAACTAAGGCTGCGAAATGATTCAGCATTAGGCTTCAAACATAGAAACCTGCTAAATATGAGACGCTGGTATCATAATTTGTAGTTCTATGTTTCCTTCATATGAACCCTTTGTTGGTTTAATTATGAGTCCAGTAGCTTGTAGCACAATATGTCAGGTTTGTCATAATATACTCAAAATAGGATTGTGCTCTACAAACTTAGCATTATTTTCTGTGTCAGTATGGATGATCTGATGTTCAAGGAATGTAATACTTGAAAAGTTGGCTTGTGGTACAAAACATGAATATTGTGTTGAATAACGGATTCATTTTGCTAAATGAATCCGTTACTCAATGCAAATGCAAATGTAATACTATATTGAATTGCTAGTATATGATTCCAATATCAAGCAGCATCACAAATATACCAAAAGCTTAAAGTATGTCACATCAATGCCTTCCTTTCTAGAAGCTCTTAACACTTCAGTGGAGTTAAGTTGTGTTATGATGAATTAAAAGATGTAAAAAATGATGTGTATGATGGCTAGTTTGAGAAAATGTGTTTCAGGCTGATATGGACTTAAGTCGCCTACCTTGGGCAGTGTGGTATTAAAGACTTACAGTAGAGTGAAAAAGGAGTGAATTGGTCACCTTGTATATTGACTTTCAATAATGTTGAACTTTCAGTGCATATTAGTATGGAGGTTGCAGCTATTTAAGTAGTAACTAGACTTCCATTTATCTCAAGACTTGATATATAATAAAATTCTAATGAACTGGCTGGCTTTCATTTTTCGCTCCACTTTCAATTGATTATCGCAAGCAGGAATACATGGAGATTGTCGTGGCAGGTGGTGTTCAACTTAGGATCACATTTTTTTGGGGGGACTCAGATCATGTTGTCAGTGTAGTATAAAGGCCAGTGCACAATGAAGTTACTTTCTTCCATGATGTCAGACAAGTGGCAGAACACATTTATCTAGTGAAGGGTGAAAAATATGAAACTTAGCAGAAGGAAGGAACTGTTTGACAAAGGTAAAGAAACACCATGTAATGGCATAATTAAGGAAAGGAAAGAACAGTGATAAAACCATCTGCTTCAAATCTAACACAATACACCAACAGAAGCTGCTCTTAGTTAGGCAAGGAAATATGTACCCAAGTTGAGAAGAGGTCAAAAACTATAATGGGAAAAACCAATGTAGAAGAACAAGGAAGACAACAGGATCATGATGAGGATAAATGGAATTTAGATCATGGTGTCTTGGCATAAAACATGCACATGTGGTAGAGTGTGGTTACTATGCAATTTCAGTGACGGAGGAGTATAATAATAGAAGAAGAACAAGATCAGCAACAGCAAGAACAAGATCAGCAACAGCAAGAACAACAACAAGAAGAAGAAGTGAGGGAAAACAGGATAACTATGAAACTATAACATCAAAGGCATGGAATTGGTAGGATTAGAGAAAGGCAATATTCCCCATTGCATCCTTTAAGGAGGCAAATTATTACTGTCCACAATCAAGGATTGTTATGTCAAGCCTAGAGCAAACAGGAAGCTCACTTTATCACCTTTCAAGCTTTGAGGTATCAGAAGTGAGCAGATGCTTTTGCATAGAACTGAGAAGGGTAGAGAAGATGAAAATGGGTTAAAAGTAGAGTAAGAAATGTAAAAGTTGCAAAGATAGT
>JAAAKM020000295.1:1867-12541 GCA_010016025.2 Alatinidae sp. Z8VKAUB7J3 | reverse complement strand
AATCAACAAACTAAATGACTGTGTGAATAGTAAACTAAATAATTGCACGATAAACGATGTAACTGACGATGCAGTCAATAACCTTAATGATGGTAAAATCGACATAATAAATGATAGTACGATCAATAAACAAATCATGTCGCATGAGCAAACTAATCGCTAGTGTGATCGACAAATAGAACGATTAAGCGACAAACTAACTGTCCAAGATTTAACTGACAAAACAATCAATAACATTTTGTGATGGTACGATCAAATAAATAAATTATGGTGTGATCAATAAACAAATAATGTTGTAAATAGAAACTAAAATGATAGCAAAATCGACAAACATTATGATTTCGGGATCAACAAACATAATAACGTCTCAGTCAATAAACTAAATATTTAAGCAATCAACGAACTAAATGACGACAAAACAAACTAAACACTTATGATGTAATCGACAAACTAAATGATGGCACAATGAACACCATTCCGGCATGATGGCATTCGGATTATTGGTACCACCTTTGTTATTTGTGGTTACGAACTGTGACTGGAAAGTGTTTTCATTTCAATGTTTGGTAGACAAGAGAATTGTCGGGATCATTCGGACCGTTGCTTGTCATCCGTCATTTAGGGTAATGTATTTACGGATTAGATGTATGTACCTATACCTCATGCTTTCTGATAGACAAACACAATTTTGCTTTTAATCGGGAGTTACATACGAGGCTCAGCATCCTTAGCCTCATGTTGCTAAAATCAGCCTTCGTTGTTTTGGAGGTGCTATTGTCAAGAAGTCCTATGTAAACACAGGTATCATTAGAGGTATCACAGGTATCACAGCCTTAGCATACTCAAATGCAGCGTCGGGCTCAAATATGCTTCAAGGAATATCAGTTTTGAGCTTAAGAAGTGTTTAGCATATGCTTATGTGAAGTTATCGATGCGCTTTTGTTTCTGGTCTGAGTTTTATCAAGTATTTGCAAGATCATCAACAAACATTAAAAGCGTCCTGTAAGTAGCATCGTAACTCGTTAACAATCAATACAACCTTGCTATCTCGCTTGCTCTCGCTTTCTTTGCTTTTGATCTAGCAAAAAATCGAGAAAAATATTATCCTTAAGTTTGGAGCTTATCAATCCTTGATATACGTACAAAATACAAATTATGTACCATAAGTTATTCCTTTCCGGCAAACATTACATTTCTTTTCTACACCACATTACAGTAAGCTGCTACTGATTGTAAAAATCTGTATTTTTCAGTTAGTAAATATTATTAAATAACTTTCAAATGGTATTTAGAAAAACCTTCGGATATAAATTTACACACAGTAGATATTTCAATATTTTTAACGTTGAATGCACCTAAAGAATTTATTAAAAACAGATGAATGTCAAAGATGGAGGCAAAGAGAGCTGTTAAAGTTTCCAAACGAACCTATTTAATTGTAATAAAACCCCGTTCTTGAAGAATACTAAAAATCGTTATTTGAATATCTAGGAAGTCAGGGAGATTAACATATGGATAGCATCTGTACCCTTGGCTTATCTAACACGAAAGGGAATTCTACTTGAAAGGTTTCCGTGTATAAGGTTAGTAAGTTCTATAACTAGGAAAATCATGATCTTTACTTTTCATGACCGGTCTTGGACTAAATTGCTTAGCTTCAATAACCTTCAAATCGTTTACGCATTCGCTGAATCCCCTCTGGCAGATACCGTCTTTTAAAAGCCCACGAATTTCTTCGTTTTTTTTCTGCATCTCACACCAGAAGTTATTCAAGAGTTTATACCACAACCCAACAGAAACCATAAGCGCCCAGATGTACCATAACAGCTCATGCAAAACGTTTTCGTAAACAGTAAAGATTTATGGCCAGCTTTCACAGAATATCACGACTGACAGTACATCCATCCTTTGAATTTCTTTGCAAACAATGATTTTTTTAAAAGATAGAATGATACATAAATTTCCCCAGTAGCCAAAGAACTTTTTTTGTTTGATCTGGGAAAAGAACAAAATGTTGGCCGTTTGAAAGCCACGCTTATGTTAAATAGAAAACGTCCTTTAACTTGATATTGTTGTTCTTTCGAGATCTGTGATATAATTGTCTTGCGGCAGGTTTATTTCTTACGTGTGCCAATTTTAGGTCAACACAGTCAATCCTCACCCTCTCTACAGGTGCAAAACAGGAAGATATGTTGTTGTTATCATTACTTACAAGGGAATCTTATTAGGACTAAAATGGAAAGTGTAGAGTAGGGAAAGCATCCTTTTACCCCCAGGTTTAAAGAAAAATGCAAGAAATAGAATAGATGACCAGAAGGTGTCAACTCCAATGTTTTACCTTGTATTGACTACATATGGCTAGAGGGAATGAGAGCCAACTACATCTAGAGCAAGTTCTTTGCCTCTAATGATCATATTAAACTAATAAGATTCAAGCCACATTTAATCAAAATGAAGACAACTCTGCAGATTTACGTTCCCAACAACTATTTCCATCTGGAAAAACCCCTCTCTAATGCATCGCAGGTGATTCAGCTATCGGATCTCAAGAAAGATAAGAAGGCAAAATACGCATGTTAATCGTTGATGTTGGTTGTAATAGCATCATCCAACTTACTTGAATAGTGCTTTGAAGGTACTTTGTATAAAATAAGGAAGCACTTCTTGGCAGAGTCGTTTTAAAAAGGTTTCTAATCAACAAGAGTAGTGGTTACATTGCTGATTTTTTATTTCCTATTTATCAAATCTTGGTGCGCGTCCACGAGCTTATCTGTTCAGCCTCCGTAAATTTTACAATTTCAATCCCGTAGACAAACGGTTGGAAAGCTTATCAGTTCAATATGTGCAGATGTTCACCTTTGGCGCAAAGAACTTGGGAGTGTATAGTTTTGTCTAAGAATTCACCATCAAATATTTGCTAGTGATAGTCACTGGTTCTGATATGCGAGTTCACATTTCGCGACCCTATCTTCGTCACAGACTGTTTTGATTCTGTTCATGTAGAACTAATACAGTTTTAAACAAGGCTCCTGCGTTCACACGAATCTCTCCTTGTTGATGTCAGTGTTGATATAAGTTATCAGCAAATCTGAAGTTGCTCGGGGCTTTTTTCATTCATGGCATAAGGATCTTTGTTGAAAATTTTAAACGAATTAGCACGCCTAAGGATCTTACAACAGGCGATCTTAGAAAATTCTCCTAGCAATTGTAGGGTTATTGCAATGAGTTGCTATTGCAAAAATGAGAAACTATAGGAACTGTTCAGGATGAATTGCAAGGGATAGAGACCAGTCACTGCACTAATCTGTTAAGAACTTTCAAATCCTCCAAGGATAGAGTTGATGCAGGACGGTTTTGTCTTGTACTGTACATTACTTTGCTCGAGTCTGAGCTGCAAAGTTTCAGGTAGAATTATCATTGATAGCACATAACGTGGTATAACAACGAATATATACAGCGTAACATATTAGTACAAGGCTGCTGATTTTGTCATGAGGCGCTCTCAAAGTGTTCGAGAAAAGTCATCCAGTAGGTCTCCGGGACCGGCATTGAGGAGAAGGCAGAGTGAAAGGGTACGCCATACTTCGGCAGATCATCAAGACGGGAAGTCTTCTTTTTCCTTTCCATGGGGAAAATCAGAAGAGGAGTCCCCGCATCGAGGGAGAAAAGCAGAATGTAGAAGAACAGGGTCAGTCAACAGATCATCTGATGACATGAAAAATTCTGGACTGCTTGATTCTATAAGAAGTATAACCTCAGGTAAGTGCTTACGCTTTGTGTCTTAATGGCAGGCTAATCTCACTAAATCACTGGGATATCTTAGTATCTTTAAATCATACTGTTTGAGAAATATTGCTTGTTTGATCAAGCTTATCTCGGACAGGCAATAACAGCAGAAGTATTTTCAAAGGTGGCGTAAAAAAATTTTTGTTGTAAAGGAAAGAAAGCAATAGTTAGTTATTGTTTTTTAAAAAATACTCTACAAATAACAAATAATTTTTGGCATCAGATGCCTGTAGTGCCCGCTGTTTGATATTCCATGCAATATTGAATGTATCATTGTTTGTAAACAGAAAGCAACGGGAGATGGTAAAAACGTGGGTTTCGTTTTGGTGTAAGAATTATGAGTGAATACTAATTGCCTGGATATTTCGTAATTGTACATGTTAATGAGCTCCTCGTGACCCGGTGTAAGAACTGTGGATACATTTTTTAGACTAGATTAGAATCTAACGTTTGAATTATTCTGTTGATAACTAAATTTACTTTAGAACATTAATGTGCATCCTTGAGCTAACATTTTAATTGTGACGAGTAGTGTACATTGTAAGGGAAACATTAGAAATGTTACAGGTTAGAATGTTCCTTTAGTTTGCGTCAACATACACACAACTTTTGAATAATTATCATAACTTCACAACTATCTCTATGCGTGAAGATTTACAGTGTTTTATTAACATTATGTTAAAATATAGCATTTACAATATTCGAATGTTTAAGGGAATAGTTCTGAATAATCAATTCGACTTTTTTCAAATTTTTTATTTGTTTATAAATCTATTATAAATGTGGTCCTTATTTCAATGAGACGAAATATCAAAACCAAATACAACGAAAACCATGCCAGAAAAGTCGTTGTTTGTAATTTGAGAAAAGAAAACCTTAAATAGTGTCTTAAAGTACTTGCAGCATTTTGTTTCAGGAGGAGACAACTTGCTTTTTAAAATGCAAATAATTATTTTATTATAAATTAGAAACCGAATTCAAAGCAAATATATTTGTGCTAATGATCACTCGGACGTTCCGGGAAACGCTTTAATTGACACTGAAGTATAAACTCCTCTCTATGCAATAGTTTTTGGAAAGTGTTCTTGTATGCGCACTAAATAAATCATTGAATGTTTTCTATATTTCTCTGTTTTCGTATGAATAGACCAGGCAGTTTCTCAATTATTTCAATCAGTTCTAAGTTGTTAGGTTCTTTTGAGTTCACTGTACTCTTGAATGCACTTTTCTGATCTCTTTTGTACAAACCGACAGTCTCCCTAGAAATTAAATCCCTTTTGCGCCACAGATGAACGTACCGTAGTAATCATGGTCAAAAATTGATGTAAACAATTCTGTAAAGAGAAATTTCAGGGATCAAAAGAATTTTAGGTCGTTTAGAGGTTCCGCTGAGCTAATAACGGCAATACGAAAATACAACCAAATGGCGCAAGAAGAGTTGCTGGTGACCATGTCTTTACATTTACCGTCTTCCTTCCGTCATTCTAGATCACATTTGACCAAAATCCAAGCATTTTAAAACAAAGTTAGAGGGCAAGGTAACTGTTTATTTGACGTGAGTTAGATGAAACCGCGCTAAGCTGATGGTTAGAACCCAGACTGTTTATGTTAGGTTACACGTCAGCCGCAAGAATCATGATCTGACCTTAAAAAAGTAGCATCAACTACTAAAAATGTTGATTGATGCTGAAGCTAGGAAAATATAAATCTCAGATTAAGGAATCCAACATTCAAGCTATCAGTATGGTGTCAGTAAAACATTGCATCCCATACAGAATAGTCAGTTCAAAAGAATGTACGCTAGACATGGAAAGTAAGAGTTAGCTACGCATGTGTTGTGACTCCTTCACCTTGTAATGGTATTAATAAGCGTTGTTTCTATTGGAAACGGGAACAGATTCAATTTACATAGCTTCTTTATTGGTTGATCTCTGCTGACAATGCATAAGCAATCAGAATTTATCATAAAAATATTCTAGCAGCAACATAATTGTAAAAAACTGTCATTGAGAAGTTGGTTTGTGGTACAAAATTTGAATATTGCGTTGAGTAACGGATTTATTTTGCTAAACGTTTTCGCCATATACTGATCACAGCAATCGTATAAAGTGAAGTGAGGCAGCTTTTACGATGACTTTATAGGAAACGAGAAGACCAAAGCACATCGTACAAAACAACAGTCAAGGTAACGTCACCTTTTGAGCCACTCGTGTTATTGAAAAACGCGTAAATTGTAAACAAATTCTTTTTGTCGACAGAGTACTTCTTTGTTTTGATAAATGTGGCTTCTAAGGCGGCGAGATAAAAAGGAGAAGGGGTTTTAGCTGATACCCTAAACAAATTCTTTAACTTTTATTAAAGATTAGCATCTTCAACTGGTTATTTTCGTAAATCTACAATTCTGTAAAGAAAAACTATCAGTACTTCTATGTTTTCTAAAGTTATATAAAAAAGTGACCCTTTATGTTTTTATATGTATTTCTAGTACAGTCTTTACACGCTTTAGTCTGAAATACCACGCTACTAAAGAAAGGTGATTTCTGTAAAAATATAATGGACATTTCCTTCATTGTCTATCAGCCAGTTCTTTCGTTTGAATGTTCATAACTTCAGAATTCCACTACGCGAACGGTAAAGATATACAAAGTAGTGTTTCTGATACATTCTCTCTTCAGTAAACTGTCAAATTAAGACAAGATGAGAAAGCAGAAGGTGTATCAGTATTAAAAGCTTTCCCTTAAAAATTTCTCTCCCATATTCTTCTTTTTTCAATTTATATATGTTGTATGAAGACTAGCCAAATTTTTCTTAAAATTTGCATTTTTTTTGGTTTATGACCTTTCCTAAGACGTTTGTTCAACATTTCTTTGTTTTAAATTAGAAACCTTTGTGTCAAGATACAAAATCTAACTATCCAATTACGTAAGCATCATTACAATGCTTTTATTTTAGCGTTCATAATTATCAACAGTACAGGTATTAAGGAACAGAAATGACTGTATCATCGAGAAGAGAGTATTTGAAAAGTCAATATTGAAATGCCAATAGAGAAATAGAAAGTCAAACTTACACGAAATGTCTTCCCACCATTATCTATGCCAGTTCCTGCCCATGCTATTTTCTATCCATTTCCTATATTCCTTGCCCTATTAATCTTCATTGTTGATTGTAGATAGTTTTCATTACTTCTGATTTTTTTCTTTTTCGATAAGATTTTTCTAAGCAATATTTCATTATGACTATTATTGAGTAATAGTTTTGAACACGTTCTCCTATACCATTTTGTTAGCAACAACGGCTCCTTGTTTAGACTGATGCCTTTATCCATCGAGGTGATACTTAACACTCTCCTCCATTCTAAGTAGTGGGACATTTTTAGTTCTTTCAGAGAAGGGATGGGAAACTAAAGTGAAAGGCCCCAGAAAATCACTTTATGGAGGAACTTTTACTTCTGAAAACACCTGTTTAAGGTGAAATTATTTCAGCATCTGCATTTGAGTGTCGAGGTCGTCCACCGATGCGCATAGTATAAGTCAACCGATGTGCCAAGTATAAGACCATTGCAATAAAATCGTTTCTTTGTCTAAAACTCAAAAGGAAAGATAAAGAAATGAAATAGAACGCACCAATTGGGTAATTCTAACTTCAAAACTTGAAGAAACCATCCCCATGATAGGGAAAAGTCAGCAAAATAAACCTTTTATAATTAATTGCTTACTAAATGTCACCGTATATTCCTTATAATGCTAATTTCATCCTGCTAACAACTGTTCACTTTCTTAACTTTATCAAAATTTTAAAACAGTTATGAAATCATAATTTACTATTGAACGCCTGTGTTCCCTCCAATGTCTTTAAAATAGAATTAACAGTAATCTCTTTCCTCGTTGATAGAACAATATACTGCGAACCCATCGCATATTTTTACCTGTACTTTCACTTGATCACACCAATATAATGCCAAGGAGGCCCGTCAATCGATGTGTTTGTAGCTGCACTTTGTACCTTCATTGCTGATATCAATCATGAATCAATAGATACATGTCCTATGCAAAATATGAAGATCGCTACAGTTTTATCTTCAGCATTTACTCTACAACTGCCAATCATCAAGCTCCTAAACAGTGACATGTCCCTCCTTTTCTCTATGTTTAAATAGTAATTTGGTAGATGATCATGAATAATTCTTCTTTGGTTTAGTGTATTGGTACATTTTTGTAGTTTAACAACGTTTTCATAATATCAAGCTTGGAAATTCTACTGCTGCACCCAGTGATTTGGTGTCAGTTGGAATCGGCATAATTTGAAATCATTGTGTTACCAAAAGACAACAAAGCAAACTTTATGAAGCATGCAAATACTTCGCTGCGCCATACTTTAAGATAATGTCGACAACGTACTTAAATATCTGAATTTATCCGACTGATCAATGCTACTCGATTGATCGTCAGGTTATGCCTATTTGATCTAGAGAGTTAATGGTAGCATGGCCAGTGATAATACTGGTTAGGGCCCCTGTCTATCAGCAAAGATGCTTGCTTTCAACTTACACCCCAAATTAATACTATTAAACTCTTCATAAAGAAAAATCTAGCGTAAAACTCCTTTTAGTCTTACAGATGTCTGTTCCTCTTTGCCGCAGCATTCACAAAACGTCAAAGATTTGGAGATGTTTTCCTCAGACGCTAAGAAGCGATTATTTTTTAAGTGACTGTGATATCTACTAGGCGCGTGTCCAAATCTCTCAATCAAATCAACATCTTAACCCAGGATGAGTGATCATGTTGTGATCCACATGTGTTTCATATGGTCTTATTTCATGCATGAAAGTAAAGACTGGGGACTAATGTACATGCGCAACTGTGTTTAACCCTATCGGTGGGCACTGAGAGATGCCAGTTGAGAGTTAGGACGAGGGTGCGAATGATGGAAATGGTAGCTAGATTCCAGCAACGTTGATAAGAACTAAAACAAGACAAATTGGGTATGAAGGGGCCTTCTTTACTGTTTCTGGAAAGTTACGTTAATGTAAAGGTATGCTAAACAGCTGGCAAATTTGGAATTATGTAACGATTACCGCGAGTCTACTTTGCCATTAGAGGAACACAAGACCCATGATTGACAAGCAATGGAGACAAACAAAAATTGCAAGTGACCAACTTTGAAGGCAAATTCAAAACTGAAAATAATGCCCACCTCAAAGTCGGCGATATTTTGTGTCATGTTTTTCTGCATTTAACACGAGATAAGCATTTAGGGACATATAATCCTACCATTCGACAAGGTGCCTGAACCTTAATTTATATTTTATACTAAGTGTCAGAAAATTTACAAGAAATCACAGTTTCGATATGCAAACTTACTCAGTAGCTAAGCCAGGTGCTTAGCCACCTTAGATAATCCGAGATTTTTTATAAGCATCGTCTTTACAATTATAGTAAATTGTTTTTAAATGTAAGATACAGCTTTAAAAGGATTAATCGGCCATTAATCACTAAGTAAATATAAATATTCTGTCTCGTTATAGTCTTTCATTAATATTTTTCGGATAAACTACAGCTTGCGCCATATTAAGCCAAGGACTAGTACTTGATGCTATGTTTCGTATACAGGATGAACAATTCAGAGTCAGAAAAGACGAGAAAGTTGATAGACTTAAGATGGTTTGTAATTTACACATAATTTTTTCAACTAATTGCGGTATAATTATCTCCTCCGTTGTCTTCTCAAAGTAAAATGTGGTCTTGCATACCATTAAAATAAATAGGACATAAAGCATGATCTGTTATCCCAAAATGAACCTAAACCATCATGTCGTGGCCATTCTTATCAATCAACTGCTTACAGTTAAGAGATAGCAAACTAGATCTACACTATGGCGCCAGATGTTTGTCACATCAAGTCATGCTTTGTTCACAGCATGAGACTTCACTTTCAAAAAATCAAATTGTACTTGGCCACGTAAATTTATAGTTGTCTCTGATTGATTTATCTTGGAGCATGTCTCCACTAACAGCCGGTGTTGTTTCCCCATGCCAAACACGTAACTATAACTCCTGTTTGCTGCTTAATGAAAGTTTTAGTGTCGCAGTTTGTAGATATAAGCTTTCAATACACTAAACTAAATTAGAAAAAAGATGAATTAGGAGGTGTACCTCCAAATTATACTTGGCCACGTAAATTTATGGTTATCTCTGATTGATTTATCTTGGAGCATGTCTCCACTAACAGCCGGTGTTGTCTTTCCATGCCAAACACATAACTATAACCCCCATTTGCTGCTTAATGAAATTTTTATTGTCGCAGATTGTAGAAATAGTCTTTCAGTACACTAATCTAAACTAGAAAGGAGATGAATTACGTGGCGTACCTTACTTCAAGTTGAAATCAATAAACGTTGCTAAGCAGAAAGAAGAGTTAAACTAAAATTATACACAGTTCGTTATGGATCAAATATTTTCTATACTGAAAGTCAGTATACGTAGTGACTATTTGTTCTCGGTGTAATATGTCCTTTTTGTCATTCTTCTCTCTTATTTATTGGTATGTATAAAAAGACCGTATTGCATGCATCAAAATAATAGTAAACGAGAAATTGTAACGCGACAAGGCAAATACAGTTTTCATTTTAAAACAACAAACATGACGCACGTGTGCAGAATACTTGCAAGGATCTCTCATTTATTGTGTATTTCATTAAGTGTTCACCTCTTGAATTTGCTTTAGCTAATTGTATTGATGTTATCGTACGTAAATTTTAAGTATACTGGGTTTTTTCCTCCCATATGTAACTAACGTCTTTGCTTAACACCCCTCCCCCCCCCCCTCCCCCCCCCCCCACTCCTCACAAGACACCCCGCTCCCCCCCTCCCGTCCTCTCCCGTCGGA
>JAAAKM020000293.1:13148-27313 GCA_010016025.2 Alatinidae sp. Z8VKAUB7J3 | reverse complement strand
CTGGACTGTAGCGCGGAAGAGATTGGCCACTCCCGATCTAATTTATATTAAAATACGATTTATGTGTATAATCTTCTAAAGACATTCCGTTCTCGTTGTGTCCAGTAATCGTATATCGCACATTGGTGTAATCTTTTAGTAACTTATTGCCAGAATTACAGGATATGAAAGGTGACGAGGCGTCAAAGAAGCGAACGACAGTTGCGGTATTTCTTCCTTTTTAGTCTTTGTCTTTTCCTGATGTAGGCTAGGTAGTAGACAACGTTGTGACAATCAGACCTCTAACTGCTGTGATGGTAGATCTTTTGGTACGATTGCAGCCCCCTTATAGCCTCTTCATGTAACCCCATGGCCAGAGTGCCTGTGTATATTTCATACCGGCCCCCACCTCGCGCATGCCTAACTGTGCCTGTGTTGAGTCTAAGGAAGCGACCTGTAGTTGTACACGGTCTTGGGGTGACACGTAAAACGTCCAATTATGACGCCTCTCAGTGGTAGCACCTGCATCACAATCTGAATAGGCAATTCACTAAGCGACCTAACTGTGCCTTCTATCTGCGATTTAATTTCTTAACCGCGCTTCCGTAAGCGATTGTATGCTAGTCTCGTTACCGTATTTTTTTGCCAGCCGCGAAACAGTTATGTGGGCAGAGGATAAAATGAAGAGGAATATATTCAGATTCCAGAATTTTTTAATGGATTGTGCTTTTTACAACTTACACAAACAACACATCTTAAATTAGGCCATAGAACATTGTCAGATACATTGGAGGTCATTAAAATCGTTCACAGACAAAATTACAGAGCGGGATGAGCTGGGTTACAAATTCAATATTCTTTAGGTACAAAACATGCCACAGCTGGAATTACTGCACACTCTAAACGCCTACTCCCCCATCATTCGTGATTCTGGATTTACGAGACTTTTCGTAGGTCGATCAAACCAAAGATACGTATCCTATGATACGAATAAAGGAAAGAAGACAAGAAAGTGTTCCAAGGTACCCATTAGCCACTCTCTGCAGCAAACAGAAGTTTGTTAAATTGAATTACGGCTTGTCTTTGATTTTGGTCCCCTAAATTTGAAAACATTCAAAACCATGTGGTGCCTGTTTATATCAACATAATAATTTTAAAAAAAGATCTTATGCCATCAATGAATTACGAATGATATGGGTGTAATCCCTGCGTAAACCAGTTTTTGGTTAAACGTCAGCCCGGTCAACAAAAACTGAATCAGCAATTTCCCATCTCCGCCCATCCCCTGTCTCACTTGCAGCTAACAATAAAATTCATCAACGAAGACCAACGTTTAGTGAACGCCGTAAAGAATTTCCATTTTAGGGCGTACATGCAGTTCATATTGGGGGCGACCTTCAGCTAAACATGTCAACGCTTAAGTCAATGGTAGATTTCTGTAGGCATTGTTAATAGTTCTGGTTGGAAAATATTCACAGGACATGAGGAACGGCGCCAATACAACGGGAGTTTGGGAAACTGAGAGCTCGATACAAAGTTAATAAATGGATGACTTTCTTGCTAAATGATCGCTTTCATATTAATCAACCTCAAATTCTAACGTCTTGGCTAACTTTCAGGGGACAGCTTTTGAGTAGTGATTTAATAAATACTTCTGCAAACCGATAAATGCATAAACATCGTACTGTTCGTAAGGCTCAGACCTGTGACATTGCACACAAATACCGCGAATAAACCTTCTCTTTACCAAGTCCTGAAATGGGCACCAACAATACCTTTTCCAACCAGAGAAGCAGTACGGGCTCCAGTTTCAAATGGGGAACATCTTAGGTGGAGTACACAACATAACCCACGACAACTCGAATTTTCCGTGACTAGAACTGCCTGTTTATTGCCCTTGATCCTTTACTTATACTCTTCGGCTCGAACCCCCGAAAACTCATACAATCATTCCCTAGAACCATTTTCGTTTCGTTCCTGGAGTTTCGAGTTATCGTGAGTGTACGGTATAAGCGAATTTAGGCCCCTTGTCAATATTGACTTAAATAAATTAGTTCTCACCCTCGTCCACGGACGTGTCTACCTGTTGTTGCGCGTAAACATTTTTGATATTCGACCGCAGCCGGGTATCATATTTGGCCTCACGATAATTTAAGTTTGGCAAATTCTTCCGCAGCAGCTATTCCCTTGTCAAGTTCCTCCAATTTGTCTCCAGATCCCTGAGCGGAGACTGGTTTCCCTCCGCCTTTGCCACCAATGATAGTAGAGACTGTTCTCACCCACTCATCAGCTTTGAGTCCTCGCGCATCGACAATTCCCTACGTAAATAATATCAAAAAAGTATGTTATGTATGGGAAAGGAAGCCGGCTTTATTTGTCCGAAGTCTTGCTATACTGGACAAATTAGTCTACGACTAGTTAAAAGTAAAGAACTTTACATTACATAAACGATTGCAAATAATTACCAGGAAATTTATCAAAGGCGGATCTACTACAAGAAAGGACCCGCTACAAGGAAAGGACAACACATAGTGAAATGCACTCGGGTCAGGATGATGGCAATAAGAACATAGGAAAGCTCCTTAGTTATGGAACGTGATGCTCTGACTGTGCTTCCAGTCATTTGTTTGCCGTTCTTGGCTGAAATGTTTAATTGTTTGTCCTGGAAGAGCAAGCCATTCATAGCTTAACGTGATCTTGCAAATGGTCAGCATCAGTAAGAAAATCTCACAAGTGTCGTTATCACAACTGCTCGTTGTCAACAGATAGCACTTGTGTACATCCTGCAAGAACAGAATTGTACTTTTTAACTAGCCACGACGTCGTACAACAATAACATCTGAGCCGGAATTGAATACAATATACGGATAGGTGCAAGGTTTCAAATCCACTTTAATGACAAATCTACATTTTTCCACGAACGGCTTCAGCAAACGTGTGGCCTTATTAAAGCTACCTATATTTATATTTTAATATACACCCCATTCGAAAGGTTTAATCTGTTTAATGATCCATTCGATAAAGGGCAGATAACTGCACAGAGCTTAACGGAGACAAGTAGTCGGAAGAGATAACCCAAAGGCTCCCGGCTAGGAAAGTAAAGTACATGGCCATTATAATCAGTGGCGGTTTTACGGACTGCGGGGCCGGGGACCGAATACATCTGCGGGCCCCTTTTTTGAAAAGGTCGTTTGTCAACAAAGTTCTGTAGCACTCTATTTCTTCAATGCAAGCGCTTCGGGTACTCTTCGTTCGTAGCAGGTTTTTCCGTTAAAGGAGATGTAAAAGATTTTTGTGAACTATGAAAATTAATGGTACAACGCGTGCGTGTGACTGACTCAATGTTTTTCATGGAAGAATGGCGCAAATGTATTCTGAAGTTATGTTCAATGAATCAGAAAACACAGTTGCTTAATAAACCTCGAAGGTAGATGCCGGTATGTCTCGCAGAAAGTAAGGACCATGCAGCTCTTTTAACAACAAACTATTTTACGCTGAAAAGACCTTTCAGGGTGTCTGCTAAATCAGGGTGTCTGCTAAATCTCTCTTCCCCTGAAATATGTCATTAAGTGTCATCCACTAGAAAAAAAATTAATGACTTACGAGTCAAACCATCAAGCCAAGCAAAGTAGAAACATTACATTAACAAGTTTGAAACATTTAAACTTTGGTATTCCTTTGACCATTCAACTTTTCCTAGATTATGGCACAAGGATGAAATACGATGATTTAAGTATGTTGCGCCATTCTTGGATGTCAGTGAAAAGGGTCAGATTTTCCTGACATTTCCCTAACATGGCGAAAAAGTAGCAAATTTCCCTGACATTTTCCTGACATATCTATAAGGGTATGGATTTCCCTGACAATTTCCTGATTTCCCTGACATGGCAGACCCCCTGTCTTTACAAACATATGGCTAATGAAATAATCTGATAATTAGATCCACGTTAAAAAGGACTTGCGTCTCGCTTTGTGCTGTGCAAAAGTTTCAATGATAGAGGAGAAATCAATGGTTCTCAACTACTGACTTTCAATTTAAGAAACTACCAAGGATATCATCTTCGTCTGCCCTATTGACTTTCTGAAGTGATTCAATATTAGCTTGAGCTTTGAAAATGAACGCTTCCCATTGCCATTTGTGACGAACATACACAATGAGACCAACACCTTGGCTACTGAATTTCTGAGCACTACAGAATCTGAGTACTACAAATATCATTGCATTTCTGAAAACCACTAATATCATTAAATTTCTGAGAACCACTAATATCATTGTATTTTTGAGAACCAATAACATCATCGTATTTCTGGGAAACACTAATATCATTGCATTTTTCAGAACCACAAGATTATGAGTACTACTGAGTAGTAACTTTTTTCCCAGCCGCGGGGCCGCCTTCTGGCCACGAAAAGCGCGGGGCCTGGGGCCATGGCCCCTCTGGCACCCCCTAAAACCGCCACTGATTATAATCATGAACGTAGTACGACTGCTACCATGACAATTAAAATTTATCAGTCTATTAAATGTATTCTTTTTCTATTTCGCTCTGTTTTCTGTATTGGTCTTTGTCTCACTGGTCGTTACCTTGTACTACACCATGTTTAATGATGAGGAAATGATCTTAAGCACATGAACCTAGGGCATCCAAAGCAAAAAGTAAAACAGATCTCACTGGAATTGACAAGACTAAAAACTAGTACATGGTATACGTATATCTTAAAAGCTTGAAGGCGTGCAATACGTGTGGTGCATCCGCAAACGGCATAGGCATAAAGCACACACATGTGCTAGTGGTTCGGGGACGCCTCCATGGTTTGCGACCCAAAACATGCAAGTTACATCTTTATTAGTTGGATAGCCATAAACGTTTTTCAGGCCAGATGACAGGGCGTTTGCTGAACTGCTCATGCGACTTGACTGTCTACTCCAAAGAGCAGCCCTAATTAAAACACCGAGTGATACATCTTATGTTGTCACCTGACTATTTCCAATTTTCCTGGACGCATTACAATCGCAATTTCCATCAACAAGTTACCATTAGAGATTTTCAGCTTGCTTCGGCCCCAAAGCAATACTACCTTTTCTGTATGCACTAACGTGTGCAAAGCAAACTCTATAATTGACATGGGGGTAGTACGACATCCTGTAGCAACACAAGGACTTTGTCTTTCTGACTCACAAAAGATAAAGGCTTATCTTTTCCATCATGCAAACAGATGCGAATACAAAGTGTTTACCTTTGGCACTTGACACAGGCAGAGGATTTTCTTGGAATCTTTATCAGTGCTGAAAAACATAGCGGGTGTTTCCGGAGCTCCGTTTCTGAACTGCTTCAAAGCACTGTCCAAGGCCTATTCGCGTCAAAGTAGAATATAGAAGTGTATGAATTATAAGACAGTATGATATCTAAATGATACAAAACAACACTTGATGTATAAGCACTACTCAAATTTAAATCCCTTTTGATTATCCGATGCTCCTCAGTAAGCTCTTTTCCTCACAGTTAGAATAAGAGTTGGATTACAATGCATCATTGGAGCACCACCCGGACAACATGGTCGCGCAGGTACTCTAACCACTGTCTTCAACCATTTTCCGAATGCTAAGCTTTAGTTTTTCAGGGAAAACGATGAACCACATACGACAATTTCTTCAGAGAAAGAAAGACGACTTCAGTTTCTCATCCAACTGCATTTTCGTATTTATGCCTGGAAGCTCTGTTCAAAGTTATATCAACCGTGTACACAAAGTGCGGCTGGAACTCTATTTAAGAACATTACTTTCTGTTTCTTTTCACACTGATGTGCAATTGTACGTAGGATCTTATTCATTCAACGTCTAATTGCGATGTAGCGTTACGTTCTATTTACAACTCACAATGCTTGTAACTCACATTGTAAACATTTTTTTTCAATTATTTGGAGGGCTACAGCCCCCTTAAAAACGCTCTCCTCCGCCTAACACTAGAGCTCTATGTATGAAACAAAGATGTTGCCAGGAAGATTTCTTACAGGGGTTGGGGCTGGGGCTGTCACGCTTACAAGTAAGAAAAAAATTCGTTAAACAAAGTCAGCAAAGAAAACCTCAAATACCTTGGCGTTGCAACCATCTTCAAATTGCTCTACAATGTATTGTTTGCCTTCGCTAACCTTGCCCAACTCAGTAGCTTTCTCCAAAGCCTAGTAGCAAAGAGCAGACAAATAAAATTAAAAGCGATGGATAAGACATTTATGTCCGTAACCATATTGTATTGTACTATATTATGTGGAATCATATCGTATTATATTGTATTATATCATATCTCGTCGTACAGATCTTACTATACGGTACGGCATCATCGCACCAGCAATATCGCACAGAATTATCGCATCTCGCCATAACGCTACTTGTCATACTGTTACAGAACCGCAACTAAGCGCACGGTATCGTGTGCCAAGAACGACCTAATAAGAGTCCGTCAACTGTTTGTATTTCATCTGCTTTTCTTTTTTAGACTGCTCTTTCCAATCCTAACCATAATTTCCTTCTGCTTCCCTCTCCACACTTTTATTACTAGCGAATATTGCGCGAGACGGATTCGTTTTGCTAATAATGCAATCTTGAAATTTTGTACTGCTGACAAACTCTTTATTACTTTCTTTGGTCTCCCACTACAACCTGCAACATGACATAAGCAATTAGTAATAGAAGGTATCAATTCAATCGCTTCTTTTATGTATCCTGCTTCACTTATTACAGGGACAATCTTTCTATCATTCTGTAATAAACACTGGCCATTGACAACACCGTTTGGCGTCTACCTATGACTGTACTTTGTACTCGTTAAGGCTGACACCATTTAGGATTACAAATACACAAATTGCGTATGCGTTGCATCAGGAATCTCACAGCATCTAGTGCTTTCCTATACTGACATAAATCTCAAGACTCGAATTACATTCCTAATAATTAATAATGGTCATGGTTTGGTCGAGTTGGCTAAGTCGACTTTGGAAGAAGTTTCATTGGGTACATTGGGTCTAAGATACAACTTACACGTTGCAATCGTTTTGCCTTCTGGGCACGATCTGCATCGTCTAAAATTTTCTTCAATCCTTTTAATTCGTCCCGTAGAACATCCTTCCTCCAAGCGGGAATCACAGCAGTAGACAAATCCTAATGAAAGAGAACATTTAAAAAAATATTTTTGGCTATTTACCGTCCATAACCGATGTAGGGCATTTGCAAAACAATATGATGGAAATACCTAAACAAAAAGCACAATTAAGGTAATCAAGTAGTACAAAATAGTCATTACATATGAGCCCCGCATCCACGCAGATGCGCCCCTTTTTTCATCTTTTTACTATCTATAGTATTTTAATTGTTATCCGTCTAGCGTCTAACAAAACAGCAATTATGTTGGTCACATTACATATCACGTTGCGCAGCGTAATTAGCACAAGTAATCCCGACTTTCATTGGTATTGATTCAAAAACATAAACGTAGGGAAGGTTTTAGGTACTACATGCGTTTTGGTATGGTAAAACTTTTAATAGCACCCTTTCTCTTTTTAATGACCCCTTCGAAACAACGCCCCTCCGAATGCGATACAACAGGGTTTCTCAACCATCGAGCCTATAATACCCCCCTCAAGCTACCAACATTTTTAAGTACCCCCAGGGTCCATAGGAAATTGACACTGTTTCTCTGCAGCAATATTAAATGCGTTCGCCATGAAATAAACAGTAAATAAAGAGTCCTAACTTACCAGGTGTAAAACAAGAAAACGCGCAACTGTGAATTAAACGAGGACAGTATTTATGGAACACTTAGTTTTTTAGCGTTTTGATATAGGAAGTATAATGGAACACGCTATTAGCTGGCAGATCCTCCCCTAGTACCCACTGCCTCACTTTCACCTACTTTAAAATCTCAACTACCCCTAAGGGGTCCCTATACCCCCGTCGAGAATCACGGCCCTAAAACACCTGATTAACCAGATTTCACAACAAAGCAATGAAACATAGTATCGAGTCTTCTTTACAGGATACACGTCTACCATTATGATAAATATGTATCATAAAATACGAGATGTTTTTTCACGTGATTGTCTGTCTTGGTGTCGGCCCTAAGGCCATAAAATTCTAATCCTGGGAAACGTAATAGCCGTCCACTTACGGTGCACGTTCTTCCAATTAACATCCCAACTCTAACTACCAAAAATCTAATTAACGTCCAAGACGTTAATTAGGAGCATTACCGTACACATTTTTCCTACAGCAAAATCCGCAGAAAGGTAATTTCGTTTTGCCGCTTCTTTCCTAGCCTGCGCGCAGACTATCCTCGCTAAAGTGGATAGTCTGCACGCAGGCTACTTCTTTCCATCTTCGCTCACTTCTATCTACCAGTTTACTAAGCTAGTGAAATCTTTACCCTCGTGGTACCAAATCGAAGTAGGTAGCGGCCGCTATGACCTTCACAGTGACGTAAATTCTTACACTAGTTGCTTTCAATATATTTAAATATCGTACTTTCTAAATTTCAATGAGTTTTGGACAGATGGACGGACCGTATGTCAGTCTTTCCTTGGTCGAGTCACATGGCGCAGAGAGGATGTCCTCCAACTCCGTTGAGCAGGATGTCGATGTCTACTGATGGAAGATTTTGAGCTAATGTGGCGACTAGAGAAATCGAGTATGGAGGGTCACCTAGCTCAGTTGATAGAGTACAGGGCGCGTTAGCGTGGATCACGGCTTCAAGCCCCAACGGTGACATATTTTCTATTTCTCTAAAGATCTCTTCAAAACAGACGTATTTTCCGTACTCGAACAGCACAGTAAACAAGTTTTAGTTTTTGCGCACATAAAACTTTCTCGAGAAAATAGTAAGGCCGTAACCGTATCACACAGCATGAAAAGAAAGTCTTTGCTGGATTAATTGAGAAATTATAGAAACCGTGCTTTTAATTGAAACGAGCTGTTCAACACTTGCGAGAAAGCAAGTCCTGTCTTCCTTCTCTATTGGTTTCGCCATAAACTTACCAATACGTCTATGCACGTAGTACCATCAAGATTACAAAGGTATCATTAAAATCATTAAAAGTGAGTCCAATAGAATCTTAAATGTTGAAAAAGTACCTCGGTCATCCTGACAATTCTCGTGGCCATATCCTTGATGTTCAGTCGATCATTGTTCTGTTGTTCCTCTATTTGGCCCTTCAGTTTCTCCATCTCCTGATGAAGGGCATCAGCGCGTTGTTGAGCCTTTGAAATAAAACGCATTTCAATCATTGTAAGTGAGAGGTAAGACACAAATATTCTTTACATTATATTAAAGATTCCACGCGACGTCCCGCTGCCCTAAAACGAGTCTAAGCAAGTTCACACTTTAAGAGGTTCATTATTCTTTTGACAAGAAACAGTAGCTGCATCTCTGACAGCGATTTGCTCAGAAAATTAACAAAATCCTTGCAAGGCACTAGTCGCTGCCCTCTTCGTCGCACACTCTTTAACAAAAAGAATGGCCACCTTGGCGCCTAGTTTACTTTATTAGCTTGTATGCATCTAATTTTTCTCGGAAATAGCAAATTCGAACCATCACTGCGGCCGTCCCCAATAAGTGATGACGCCGAGACACATAATCAATGATGTCTTTTTGGTGGAAAACTTAGCTTTGTCATATAGTATCAAGCGGTATGCACTAAAACTGAATAGGTGTAGTATGTCAGCTGCCGTTTTCTCAATCATTTTAAATACAATTAAATTAGTTGTGCAATTGGTTGGTCAAAAAGTTGATGATCAAAAGTCGTAAAGGGTCTGTTACTGTTACTATTACTGTTTGTTACTGCCGATAATTTTTTTGCAAGGGCTACTCGTACCGTCTTTATTGGACACTCTCACACTGAACAGATTCAACATTAGCCTAAAAATATACTCAGCAAACATTTCAACCCTATTGCATTTTTATAAATAACTTCATCGCTTCGCATCAAAAAGTATATTCTTAAGCCAGTCATAGAACTCCAGTGGCAAATGAATCTAGTATGGGTCATGTATGGTGAAGATAGCATACCTTTTCCGCATCATGTCCAGTGATCGCAACAATTCTCCGGATACCCTTTGAAATTGCTTCCTCTGAAACAATGGTAAAGTCGTCCATGTGACCAGTTCTTTGCAAATGCCTAAAGTGAATTGGTACATAAAGTAAACACATTCGGTGTGTTCTGCATAAACCGCTCATACTTGTTCGCAAGAGTACGCAGTCTGGATAGAAGACATACCCTATATGTTCTCAAGAGAAACGCAAAGGGTCTACGGCATGAGCCCTCTATCACAAACAGCGCCCTTTTAAACATTATACTAAACACTCTAATGATGAAGTCCATAATTTGGCAGGTCAATCGCCAATTTTACTACCACCACCAGCCTAATCTATTTCCCCGTTTCGATATAATCTTCATTAGTGAACTTCCTGTATTTAAGTACTCATTTGATACATACGTGTATAAATATATATGCACTAAATGATGAACACGCACTAATATATGTCTATATCTATATAACTCATAAAGATACACAATTTCATTTACGTCTCGATACTATATTTTAAAATAATTGCTCTCTATCCTAATAAATATGTATATGCACTGAAAAAAATTTATTAGGGTTAATCCATCAATAAGAACGAAATTCACCTTGAGATTACAGGAGCAATGAAAATATACTTACGTTCCTCCACAAAATTCCACCGACGTTTTGTACCCCGCCTGAGGGTCTTCCGAAAGTTCTTTTAGATTATAACCAACTGTAACCACTCGAACAGGATCAGGATATACCTGTAAAGCAATCGAGTCCAAATATTACGAACTAATATTTAAAAGTGGGTACCACCCATAGCATCCTAACATACCCAATTATGCATATTCAGTTCTGTACTGTTTTCAGTTCCTCAGGGATCGGTTCTCCTCATTTCCAAATGTGATTGGAGTTGGATTGTAATCATCATTGGAACTATACAGCAACTTTACAGTCTTTCGAAACTTGGCGAAGTGAGCTTAGACAGGATCATGCCTTTACGTCGTCACAGAATATACGTTCAGCTCGCGCAGGCTCTACTATAGACACCGCAGTGCCTCGTTTACAAGTAGTACAAAACTTGCACGATTTGGCCGTCCGCATTTCTACAATATCCTACAATACAAATCATAAACGGAACTTATAACAAAACAACATGCTTATTTTTTCAGCTTGGCCGGCAATCGATAGATATTACACTTTAACAAAGAACCCCAACGTGGCCGTTATAAGAGGGACTGTACGTAACTGCAGAAACGTAACTATACAAGCTTGGTATAAAAATTGACAACAACCTCAGAATTCTTTTGACGACTTGTAAAATATAACGATATATAACGAAAAACTGGAATGGGTGATCTATGTTTACTAATTGCTCTTACCACTAAGATTTAACAACGTGCCAGCGGCATATCCTTTTCTACGCCACCCTGGCCTCACCTATGCCTGGTCAGAAACTGTGATCGTAAGCGCTCTGCTATATGAATGAGGCCGCAAGTCTACCTTATCTAACGTAGCACTTCAAACCATACACTGGGGTACATTACTATAACCCTGGCACTTGTCACACCAAGATATTTACACACAAGGTAACATGACACCAATGATGTTACCAAAGAAATTATTCGCAGAATATACCTCTTCAAATATGGCTCTGAGTCCCTGGATGTCCTTAGCTACTGCCAATGAACTCTCCTGAGCAAACACCGGCTCGTTCTTCTTGATCAAGTCTCGTGTTATATTTTCGGTGTTTTTCAATTCTTCAGTTTTCATAGCACCCTTGAAAGCAAAACAACAACACAGCATTTGAGCTATTGACTTTCAATTTCTCTATCTTCTAACGCCTACAAAATTATTCATTACCTGCAAGAAATTAACCATGTCACTCGTTTACCATCTGCAATATTTAATAGTTCGTGGATTTACAATTTGGGCCATCATGGGCTGGCGATCCTATATTCATATTCACTGTACAACGCCACACCTGGCCACGTACAATGCATATTTACCACCTGGCATTTACTATTACCTCTTAGCAAGTACTAATACCACTAAGCAATCATCACTATCACTCGGCATGTACCAGGACCAATTGGCATGTACCACTACAACTTGGCATTTACCACTACTACCTGGCATGCACCACTACCAATTGGCATGTACCACTACCACTTGGCATTTGCCACTATCAAGTGGCATTTACCACTACTACCTGGCATGCACCACTACCACTTGGCATGTATCACTACAACTTGGCAAGTACGACTTCCACTTGGCAAGTACTACTTCCACTTGGCATGTACCCTACCACTTAGAGAGGTTATCAATATCTACTTTTCTACTCTGACTGTTATCAGTTGAAACATTATTACAATAAAACTATCAACAGTAATGCTCCCTGGAAAAGTTTCATTAAGTGTAGAATAGTAAACCAACCGTTTATCCCATTATTTTTCTACAGCCCGATTGCTAAAGTCTCCTAGGTCCTCGAATGTTCCTCAGTAACAGATTGTCTTCACTCAATTATCAGCGTTGGATTGAAAAACATCATCGGAACATCAAAGGGGCCTTACTTACACTGAACCTCCAAACCTTGGTATGAAATTCACTGCCTAAAGTCCCCTTGTATTACATTATAGTAGGAACTGACGTCAAGGTCCCTGGAGTTCTTAAGCGGCTCCTAAACTGACGACACTTTTATCAAATTTATGGATTAAACGTCCATACGCAACACTCAAACCCTAAAGCGGAAGAGTCCAATCAAGTAAAATCTGTACTCATTTACAAGGCAGTCTCTCAATCAAAGGCCCCTGATAAGCTGTGGGCCCAGCATTGAAACTAATCTAAATAAGCAAAAAAAACCAACCAGGCTAACTAATAAAACAAGGGCAGCTAGCGCGTCCAAGGGCGCCACTCAATTTTGGTTACCGGGCCGAGAAGCAAGCCATGGGGCAGGCTCATCCGCCTAGTAGGACCGCCTTTCTCAGATTATGGAAAGAATATATCATCAATGAGAACAGATACTACATCCATATCTTGCCAAAAGCCGAAAAACGACTCATTTACAAGGTTCAGTTCTCTTGTCCAATGGAATCAGTCATTGACAATGATTTCCTGAACTTATTGATTGGCATTCTTCCGAAAACACATTCTCCTGTTTATTATCAGTATTTGCAAGATACCAGGTAATAGACCAGTTCACAGGTACTCTTGGAACCCTTAACATACCAGAAGGTAACAGTCTGTGGCTTCATTTTCTTCATGAAAATGAATGCGCCACAAATCAGTGTTTGTACGTACCTTAGCTGTGAAGTCAAATCTTAAACGATCCGGAGCAACAAGCGAACCTCTTTGGTCTGCTTCACCAAGAACTTTTCGAAGCGAATAATTCAAAAGATGGGTAGCAGTGTGGTTGTTCATAAGGCTACGACGTCTTGGCTGAAATGAGAACAGTAAATATGCATGTAAATTCATATGTGGTAACAAAGTGGAAAAAATACCTATAACCGTTGCATTACAGGTACACTGTGTGTAGGTTACTCTATTTAAAGCTTTCATAGGGCTCCTATCGCCCCTCTGAGATTAAAACACATCTCCTTTTAAAAAATGGGCGCAGCTTTAAGTTTTGTAGATCGTCAACTTATATCATAGGGGCAGTGATCAACGTAAAGAAATTTACAACACTACAGAGTATACGACCAGTAACTCATACCTCTCAGTAGCGGGTGGAAATATTCTGAGTAAAGGAATGTTCGAGTTAACGAGAGTTATGGGAAGAGTGAAAGTGAAGGCTCAAGGGGAATGCACAAAAAGTTTGCGCTCCTGGATGTTTAAGAGGTACCTACCCTGGGGTTTGAGTTAACGGCATTATAATGTATTACTAATTAGAAGGCAGGCCTGATCAGCTAGATTAAGCTGCATAACTTCTTACAAGGACTTCGTTATGTGCCATCGGAGCAAGCAGAATAGTTCTTATCTTATACCAGTTTTTTCCGAATCTTATCTATGGTTGTAGTACAATTTTTTGACTGATAGCGCAACTAAACGAATTACTTAGTCAAGAGGAATCACTTCATACACACTTCGAAACGTGTAGAGACGTTTCCAGCAGCTTTTATAAAATGTCGTC